>VUQI01060118.1:26935-39255 GCA_015106735.1 Paratilapia polleni | reverse complement strand
CCAGTGGCGGCGTGCTTTACACCACTGCATCCGACACTTTGCATTGCGCTTGGTAATGTAAGGCTTGGATGCAGCTGCTCGGCCATGGAAACCCATTCCATGAAGCTCTCTACGCACTGTTCTTGAGCTAATCTGAAGGCCACATGAAGTTTGGAGGTCTGTAGCTATTGACTCGACCTCTGCGCACTATGTGCCTCAACATCCGCTGACCCCGCTCTGTGATTTTACGTGGCCTACCACTTCGTGTCTGAGTTGCTGTCATTCCCAATTGCTTCTACTTTGTTGTAATACCACTAACAGTTGACTGTGAAATATTTAGTAGCGAGGGAATTTCATGACTGGACTTATTGCACAGGTGGCATCCTATCACGGTACCACGCTGGAATTCACTGAGCTCCTGAGAGCGACCCATTCTTTCACAAATGTTTGTAGAAGCAGTCTGAATGCCTAGGTGCTTGATTTTATACACCTGTGGCCATGGAAGTGATTGTAACACCTGAATTCAATGATTTGGATGGGTGAGTGAATACTTTTGGCAATATAGTGTATGTCTTTTACCCTGTGGGAGTGGTGTACACAATCAACCGAGAGCCGGTTAGGTTGGGTTGTCAATGAACACACCTATAAGAAGAATCAAACAATTCCTGCTCCTAGCAAGAAACACTGACACTCTGTTTGAGTGAAAGCACTAATAACAGGATAACAGTATGTGTTCTTATGTATCCTATTTATGTTTTAAAGAGTTGAGAAAAGTATTACTAACAGCTATGTGCATGTATGACTGCACTGCGTACACACAAGGGAAATTGTGGAAATGACATTCAGCTTTGGAATGTCCTTTGAATGACTGGAGAACTATTCTTGAAGATCACTTAAATAAACTACAAAAAAGGTTGCCTAAGAGAGTTCAGGCTGTGTTGAAGAATAAAGGTGGCTTTCAAGCTCATTAGAATTGTACAAACTTTGCCTTATATGCTGTTTTTCCATGTATGTTTGCATATGTTTCAATAAATCACTGCATCTATTTCCCATTTTGCCGGCAAAGTAAGAAATGAGGGGTGGCTCAAGACTTTTGCACAGTACTGTACATTACATGCACAGCAGTTTTAATTATGAGTTTGATTTCTGCTAATAATACTATTACTGAATTTGATGTCAAAACACTTTGAGTGACACACTTCTTTATAATGAAAAGGCTACCATCAGTGATATTTTATACATAAGTAAAGGAAGTGGATACCTCCATGGCACACAGTACAGATTATTCTGGTCACATTCTGTGCCTAACCCAAGGTACACATAGTAGGCTACCATGTGCTACTTCAGATAGTGGCCAAAATTAATTCTTCCACATTCTCCTTGCACATTCTGTCATTTTTAGTTGTTTAGTTTTCAGATAATCCTGAAATACGCTGGTCTACACTCTTGAGGAATAAGATTTGTTTAGGCTCCGGGATTCACAGAGATTTCCCCATCAAGTGTTCACCTTACTGTGTTCTATATCAGCTGAGGGGATCCGGTGCAGGATGGGAAGGGTAGGGGGAGGGATGTCTGCGTGACAAATAAAGCCACAGGCATCTTTTAGCAGCCATTCAGCGTGGATGTACGTGGAAATTAAGAACAAATTCAGATTTATTTTTCAGAAAGATTTTTTTTTTTGCCTAAAAACATCAAATGGTGATTCTTATTAGTCTTTATTTTGCGTGCGTAAAAATGTCCAGATTAAGCATCTTTTGAGGGAAAAAAAATCCAACAATATCCCAAACGCTACAATATTATAATCGAGGCAAAAGTCAGCATATTTCGCGTTATTAATATGTACTGTATGGCCATCGGCCTAGACACACCACGATTCATTTCCAGATGATGAAAACAGGGGGAAGCTATGTTCTTAAAATGGCAGAGATGGATTTAAAAACAGCCACATCAGCGATGGAAGCACTGGTTCGTGCCAGCGTAAGTATATATCTGTTTGTGTTGTCAGTGGATGTATACTGAAATTAATGCAGGCTATGCATTTGTATTTTTATAAAGAGCAGCAACCATCTTTTAAATGGAGAAGTGAATTATCGGCGTGGATGGCACCTGCCGGAGCGTTTTTGTGAAATGGGCCCAATCCGTGTGCTACATATTTCTGAACCTCGATTAAAGTCCAAGTAAATAAAATAAAAGTAAAAATATGCTATCTGTAGCCGGTTAAATGTTGATTATCTTTGATTGTTATAGATTCATTATGTTTTTCTTTTTCTTTATCGACATTAACGGGGGAGCTATGGACGGTAGCCTACATCAGACTTGAGCTTAATTACCATTCAAACAGGGGAGCAATTATATGTTAACATCATTAAAAAATAAAAGCATGGGTGCAGACTCAAATGACACGTTTCTTTTTTCGGCAGACTGGATGCTCGTTTCCATGGAGACCAGATGCAGGAGTCTGGGTTGCTGAGGCAAAATATAAAAAGTGTGTTCCGATGCGTCTGAGAGCATCAGCCATTGCAGGGTTAAAACCTAGAGGTAATTTTTAGACACGGCTGCAACAGACCATGGTGGACTGGTCTTGAGGTGCACATAGAGCACGTTCAAATTAAAGACGGTCACGTGCATCTTTTCAGCCGCCATAGCCCGTTTCCTCCAGAGCCCATCGTACCTGCGCGAGGAAGTCGTTGTAATCGCTCAAACCCCTCCCCTCTTTTCACTACATAGCGCTGCTCTGGTGCTGGAAATGCTGTCATGGCGCCTAGATTCCAGGTGAAGGTAAGGATGCGCTGCCTGTTTTTATGCCCTGACCACGCCGGCCTCAGCGGCAGCAGTGCGGACCATTCATCTGAGATGGATGCAGAGAGCCACAGTTTGCCTGCTGTGTGTTCAGGCTGCAGAAATTGGAGGTGCAAGAAAATGCGATAGGCTAAGCTGCTAGAGGATGAGAAAAAGACAGGCCGGAGTTGAAATTGGAGAAAATGAAAAGACTGAGGTGGACTTAGGGAGGAAGGAAGTTATTTGCCTTAATCCAGTTTCATGCTTCAATGCAGGTCTTAGCTATCGGCCTATTTATTCCTTACGCAGAAGTGTAATTCTGTCGCATCTGACCAACGTGTATGTCATTTTAGTAGACTCTGCAAACTGGGTAGATAGCACACTACTATCACTCAGTATCTGTATAAATTTTCTCATCCAGCTGTATTGTGTGAATGTGGAGCTCCCCTAAAATCAAAGATCCATTTTATATCCTCTCTACATTGTTCCCATTGTTCTGCATCCCCATGCATGGTTTATGTTCTGTGTTAAGTAGTCCTGATGCTGCATCACATCACATCACAGTGACACAATCCCCAAATCCCCTATGCAGCACTGTCAGTCTGTTTGTCTTGTCCTGGTTTTGAAGTTAACTCATAATGTCTGTGATGCCCTGCAACCAGTTTGGTTGTAGGTTGTGTGTCAAGGGCATCTACAAAGCAAAGGAAAAAAAAGAGGTCCTCATGACTGGCAAAAGGACTGAAAATGCAATATGCACATCCTGAACATTACTGAACATAAAATCTGTGTATTTGTCACACAGACCAGGTTGTAGTGAGAGTGGAATCAATCTTTTACCAGATCAGAGTGAATGCAGGGGGTGAAGTCACAGGTTTATGCAACAGCCAGTGTCCTTTTCTGTCAGATCCATGTCCTTGAGTGGGGCAGTGACACGTTAAGTGCTCCAGAGGTGCAACTTTTGACTCACCATGCAGGTCTATACACTGGTTTTTACAGAGAGAAGGTGCTGGATGGGCAGTGAGGTACAGAAAAAGATAAACCCATTATTAGAGTGTATTTTGTGTGCTAATATAAACTGATTAACAAGTGAGTAACAGGCACTTTGTGTCTGTGCTCCTGTATCTTTGCACTGTATATTATGCACAATTTCCCACTGTCAACTTTGATGCCATCACTGTCTCCACACTGACTACAGTGACTTATTAAAGGAGTGTCTGTTATTCTTTGGGAAAAAAAACTGGACTCATTTGTGGATGCACATCTCCGCTAGTTGTAATTTGAGGCATGGTTTAATCAGTCCAGTGTTTGTAATACACATTTATCTGTGTTTGTTGACAAAGATGCGTGTTATAGATTTTCATAGTGTCATAAAAATACTTGGCTACTGGCTAATAGCTCATGATCAAATGCTTGGCTGTGATTTAAAAGATGCAGTGGTTGAATAATTAATGCCTCGTCTTTATCTATATTTAACAAGATTGGTGCCCTATGTTGCCTGTCTGCGATAGCTTTTTCACATTGCCCAGTCTCTCTCAGGGTGTGAAGCTGTACCTTCTGTGTGGTACAACTGCAAGTAGGGCTGGGTCTAAAACCTGAATACTGTTCTGGAACTGAGCAAAATATGTCCATAGAACTAAGAATCAGATCTCTTAAGTATAAAAAGATGCCTGGCTTGGTCAGATTCATAATCTTGTTTATTTGTGCTATAATTAAATAGTTTCAGATTTTAATAAAAAATATATTTTTTAAACCATTGCATCTGTGTATTGCCATTTGTGTTTGAGAGCTTTTTCTACTGATGCCTAGCACTACCTGCAAGTTTGACTTCTCTTTAACTGAGTTAAAGGTTTGTTTTGCACAGCCAGTCCTCTATGCATTGCATTTCTAAATACAAACAAATTTTGTCTTTGGGTACTCGGCCTGTTTTTCTCTACAACACCCTGTGCAGATAGTCATCCTTTACCTCTTTGATTCCAACAGTCTAACATGAAGAGCCTGGAGCACGAGTTGCATTGCCCCGTGTGTAAGGAAATAGTCAAACAGCCCGTGGTCCTGCCATGCCTGCACAGTGTCTGTCTCTTGTGTGCCTCCGAGGTCTTGGTAGCAAATGGCTACCCGCCTCCAGAGCTTCCACCAGAACCCAACTCGCCAGCCTCCACACCCAACACCCGTTCACCTCGTCAGGCACGCAGGCCTACGCCTAAAAATGAGCAGCGGCCCATCGACCGCGTGCTGCGATCAGGTTTGTAATACCTCTCTTCATTTACAACCTAAGTTTAATATTAAAAAGAGAGGAGAGGGGGCATATTTTTCTTTTTGTCAATGAGGCACTCCATCTTAAAATTATCCTGAGGTTTTATGGTGCCAGAGGATTGCATTTTCATATGCAACAAAGAAGAAACAGAACCCATGAAATTTCCTGTTAGTTAACCCTTTCCTTACCTTTTACCTTTTCTCCCTCTGCTCATAACCCTCTGGTTTTCCTTCTTGTTTAAGGTCCCCACCCACTTTCACCATCTATACCACGGTCTCCTGGATATGGGACATACCCAGGTCGACGCCGTAAGGAGGGCCCGCCCTTGGTGATGATGTTCCCCTGTATCCCCTGCGGCAGGGATGTTGAGCTGGGAGAGAAAGGCCTTACTGACTGTCTGCGCAACCTCACCTTGGAGCGTATAGTGGAGAGGTAAGTACATGCAAATATGGACTCAGTCTTCAAACAATTTAATCAAAAAAAGGAAAGATATTTAAACTAAAACCCCAAAGAGTGATAATGACCTTCAGTGCATATGCTGTTTATCGCCAAACGAAAAGAGGACTTAGACCTGAAAAACAGAAGGTATGGGAACACATCCAGATCTAATTGTCAATATTCAGCAGCAGCTGAACCAGCACTGAGCATGCACTGCAACATACTGTAGCTACCCTGGCTGACTGTGTGTTTCCACAGTCTAGCAGCTTTGTGTTCCATTTATCACCTATTCAATACCTTTTGTCTCAAACTTACCCACAGGGTAAAATCGCTGTTTTTATAACCATTTGTGTTGCATTGATTAGAATTTTTTTTTCATGTCCAAAATCGCTAATTTATTATTTGCTTGGTGGCCAGGTCCCGCTTGATGAAAAAGGTCTTTAATCACAGTGGAACAAGTTAGAGGACTTAAGGCTAAACCCTTCTCTCCACCACCAGGTACAGACACACAGTGAGTCTGGGCAGTGTGGCTGTGATGTGCCAGTTTTGTAAGCCTCCTCAAACTCTGGAGGCCACCAAGGGCTGTGCTGACTGCAGGTCCAATTTCTGCAACGAGTGTTTCAAACTCTATCACCCATGGGGAACGCCACGGGCACAGCATGAACATATCCAGCCTACACTCAACTTCAGACCAAAGGTACTGGAAAACACTGGCACACATACGGGGCAATCCACATCTACATGTAATAAAATAAAATCAAGTATGATAGAGGAAAATTGCTTGAATTGAACCTATTTGTTTCACTTTTGCAAATTATCTTGAGATGTGTTTGCATTCACAAGGCATCTTTAGTGCACTTTGCTGCAAGAACGCATGGATGAAACTGCTTTCCATATGCAAACTAAGTGACTTCTCAAATCCTCTGTCATCATTTATTAATAATATATAAATTGTTTACTATTCTTTTATAGATTTGTTATAATCCTTAAAATAATTTGTTTTTTCCGAAAAGGGTTTTAGCAGTAACCCATTGAAACCAGCAGACTAACCACCATTAATAAGTGATAAATGATTAGTAAAACATTTCTAAAGGGCTAAAGCTGCTAGGTACACCTAATAATAGGAACCTTATTTGAAATTTGTAAAAAAAAAAAAAAAATGTCTGTGATGTGTTTATTGATGGGTTTCAAAGTTTTAAAAAATGTAGATTTGGGATATCTGATACAAAAAAAAAAATACAAAAACACATTTACATTTGCTTCACTTCTGTCTTTGAGGAAGGTCTGCTGGCTGTTGGCTGTTTAGCCAAAGGCAAAACAATAAATTACACAAACATCCTCATAACTGTCTGCTACATTGCTCTGTTTATTTCCTCTCAGGCAAAATGTGCTTCAGATTAAATAGGTCTGATCTATGTTGACTGTGTTGCTCAGGTTCTGACTTGTCCAGAGCACGACCAAGAGAAGCTGCAGTTCTATTGTCGGTCCTGTCAGCGGCTGCTCTGTCCCCTGTGCAAACTGCGCCGCATTCACACTGGACATAAAATCCTCCCAGTGGCCCAGGCATACCAAGCGCTGAAGGTATGAGTCTGAATCTGAAATGTATCTCTGTCCTGGACAGAGATATCCACTATCTCTTGGTGGCTAATATTGCCGTGACTGGTGAGTCAAGACGCCACCAAAAGACATAATTGTGAGACGCAGGCAACATCTGACAAAATGACGTGCTGCACTTCCCTAACATTTGAAGTTTAACCGTTGAGTGAATGAATTTAAATTTTTTGATAAAATGATGCAGTGGCATTTAAAAACTACATTACTTCAAAATGTTAAAAAGCGGCTTTAAATTTATGACACAAGCAAAGTACAGCATATAAGATAATGCAGAGTGAATGTGCGGCTGTGTGAAACGACTAATCCGTGTGCATTTGTTGTTTGTATGTTGCGTATTTGGTGTTTATTTGACAGGAGAAGATTACAAAGGAGATGAACTACATTCTGTCCAACCAGGACACAGTTCTGGCTCAGATTACCCAGCTGGAGAGTGCCATCACTCAGACTGAGGTGATTAATAGTTTTGTCCCGCAAAATCTCACTGAACATGGAATTAACACCAGTCAGCAGCTACTACATGCCTGCTGTTTTTTTTAACCAGTCACCCTTTTTTTTTAATGCCCTTTGTACTGCTTGGCTGAGTAGGTTTGGATGCCATATGATTTTGTTTGTTTGCGCAGTTGCTGCATGTTTTCTGTGTGGTCCAACCTGTTTCTGTGTGGTCCAACCTGTTTGAAACTGTTTTTTCATTACCTACCGTACCTGGAATACATACTTATATAAATTTAACAAAATGCAGAAATAGAACCATAGTAAAGGTGGTATCCATTTTTAAATCATATCTAAGAAAAAAGGACCGTTTGTCCCGTAAATTGGTACAACCATGCAAAACAAATGTTTTGTTTCATACAAGATGGCATAGTTACAAGTGTGCTTTGATTTTACACATGCAGGTGAAAAAAACTGTATTATTGTTAATCATAATATTAAAGCACATTATCAGTTATAACCTTCTTGTTATTGTTATTTTTCAGACATGCTTTTTTTCAAAGTAATTTCATCTGTTTTGTGTATTTTGAACAAATCTTTCATAGAAGAATCCTAATGAATCAACTTAAATGTGTTGTGAGCCAGCAGTAGCTGGGTGTTACTTCTCAGAACTCGTCCGTCTGCGTTTTTCCTCGCCAGGTTAACAGTGTGTCAGCCAGAGAGCAGCTAGCTCAGAGCATCAGGGATCTGACGGCTGCTCTCGCTGAGCGTCATGCTTCGCTCACCCAGGCTCTGGAGGGGGCGCGGCAGAAACGAGGCGAGGCATTGGGTGCTCAAGTGGCGGAGAGACGGGGCTTATTAGAGCACGCCGGGCTCATGGCATTCACGCAGGAACTGCTGAAAGAAACAGACCAGCCCTGCTTTGTGCAGGCTGCTCGCCAGACTCATAACAGGTTTTTCCCTGTTGGTTTGTTTACTTTGGGCATCACTTTGTGATTTGATAGAACAGATCTTAGATTAGCTCTTTCTTTGTTAGTTTTTTTTTTTTTTTTAAATACCCCTTTTGTATCTTTATTATTTAAACAGGTTCTACTCTTATCAGAAATCTACTTCTTTTTCTGCATTCTTCTCTGCATTGTCTGAAACTACTGAAAGGCTCCAGGGTGGAGGAAGCAGATTTAGAGCATATAGGAGTCACAACTTGATTGGTTCCAATAGTGGATCCATGTCCTATAACTGACTATATTTTGTTTCAGTTCTCCACCTTGCCATATCGAAAACAACATAAGCAGTGTTATTAATTAATTCTACACTTTATCCATTATCAGCCAGTCCGATGAAAAGCACGCAAAGTGTTCTTCCATTATGAACACAGACATATTAGTTTGTTTAAAAGGGAACTATTACGCTCATTTCCAGCAACTCTCTATAAGAGTTGCTTTACATGATTCACAGTTCAAGAGAATCCTTCTTTGTTAATCCTTTTTAAGAAACAAGCTTTTATGAAGCAAACAAGTTTTAACTCCCTTCCATCTCCCTTTAAACCAACATTCGTCTGATTGTTTGCCTCTTGCAAACAGGTTTGAGCAGCAGGTGGGCTGGTCCGAAACCAGGAAGTTTCAGGGATTACTTGTATATGACCTCATCCATCAAGAAAATAAGGAAAAGCACAATTGGTTCCATTGAAATCAGAAACCACATACAGTACACTGCCCTACCTCTATAACATATGTACTCTTAAAAAAAACTGAAGTGACATCAGTAATGTGCTGTTGGTTTTGGGACATTCATGAAATTTTTTGACTATAAGAAAACTGTAGAATAAAGACAGTCTTATCTTTTGTTTTATTTTCTTTCTCATACATCCTTTACACCTCATGAGTCTTTCTCACTCTCCTTCCCATCTTTATGAAAGCCTTATGCAAACTCTGTTCTTCCTTGATTCCTCTGACACTGTTCTCCCTGTTTTTCACTGCACCAGGCTGAGTAAAGCAATTGAGAATCTTCAGCATTTCACTCTAGCAGCCGATCCATCCTTCAGACACTTCCAGCTGGATGTCTCCAAAGAACTCAAACTCCTGACAGAGTTGAACTTCATTCAGGGTAAGGAGGGGAGTAGTGAGAAGAAGAGGAGGGGAAGGATAGGGGTGAGGATGGAGATAGTGGAAGGGTAAAAAAATAAGGAAGGAATGAAAGTAAAGAGGCGGAGATGAAGAATAAGAGAGGGTTTTTTATTGACTTTCCTATTACACATTCATTGTCTAAATAAATTAATACCAAGTACACAAGAGCCAGTGATAGAAGTACGGTTTTTGCTACACATTTGAGACATTAAACTTATAAATTTGAGCTGATCATTATATTATTGCCATAGCGCCCTTGGCTCCAGTGATTGATACCCAGCGTAGTCTGGCCTACGACCAGCTCTTCTTGTGCTGGCGACTGCCCCCAGAGTCTGCACCCTCCTGGCACTTTTCTGTAGAGTATCGCCGTCGGGGTGTGGTACCAGGAGGAGCATCCAGAGGCGGGATCAGAGGAGGATTGGCTGGTGCACGCTGGGGTTGGCAGCGATTGGATGAAGTGAGTGGAAGCAGTGCTGTGATTGACAGGTTGGAGATGGACAGCGTGTACGTGCTGCGGGTGAGAGGCTGCAACAAGGCGGGATACGGGGAGTACAGCGAGGAGGTGTACCTGCACACCCCGCCTGCACCAGGTGAGGGTACACTCTGAGCTTCCCAGTTGTCCTTATTAACAATCAAACAGAAAGACTTTGCCACAATGAAAATGTTTCCAAACAACAGGAGTATTTGGAAAAGAAACATACTACAGCACTGTGCAAAAGTCTTGCACTACCCCTTATTTCTTTATATTTTGCTTCCAAGGAGCCAGATTTTCTTGTAATTTTTTAAAGTGGTCTTGAGCAATCGTTCTCCAGGCTTTCTGAACCTCTTTCAAAGTGTTTCTTTGGACATTGGCTGCTTTTTCACTCATCTTCTGTCCTGTCCCTGTACCTGACCATTTTCAGAGGAATGTTTTTGTTTGTTAAGCCACTAAACACTGATCCATGAATCATTCAACCTCCTTGTGTCTACACATAAGAGACAACTTAGCAAAGAACCAATTTTAAATTGTATCTTAAGACACTTTGTAGTGGATCCACAGTATAGTGGTTTTACCCATTTGCTTAATAACCAAAAGAGCCCCAGTTCAAAACTGGGAGGAGACACACATTCATTAGGGGTTGTGTCAGGAAGAGCATCTGGTGTAAAAATCTGCCAAATCAAATATGTGGAGCTACCTGCTGTGGTGACCCCTTGTGAATAAGGGAACAGCTGAAAATAGCTTCTATCTTTAGGCACTTTGGTACTAGCAGCCTGTCACAAAAACACATATTTTGTTCCAGTTTCTTTAGTTGAATCTACAAAAAATGCCAACAAGGTGATTCCCAAAGAGCTATTAGCCGAAAACTTGAGGAAACTGGAAAAGTAGGGAACAAAAGAAGAAATGGCAGGCCTATCTAACTATCTACAGCAGATGAGCAGTATCTGAAAGTCATGTCCTGAAGAAACAGATTAAAAAAAAAAATCCAGCAAAGACCTGACGCAGGACTTGAGAGATGCATCTGGCCCTTCAGTTGATTCATCTACTGTTCGCCGAACAAACGCTGAACAAACGCAGGAGGTCAGGAGAGGTGTACAGCAGTGAGTGTCTACAGCCTCCCCAGAGTCTGGACCTCAACATTATTGAAGCAGTGTGGGATCATCTTGGCAGAGAACAGAACAAAAGGCAGCCAACATCAAGAAGAGCTTTGAATGTCCTTCAAGAAGCCTAAAGAACTATTCCTGAAGACTACTTAGAGAAATTACAAGAAAGCTTGTCTAAGAGGCTGTGTTGAAGAATAAAGGTGGTCATACCAAATATTGACTTTCAAGCTCATTAGAACTGTACAAACTCTGTTTTTGCCTTACATACCGTATTACCATGTATGTTGGCACGTTTCAATAAATCACCGCACCTAGTTCCCATTTTCCTAGCAAAATATAAAGAAATGAGGGGTGGCTCAATACTTTTGCACAGTACCGTCCTTTGACATAAGGTTACTTACATACAGGTCGCTGGTTGCCTTGGGAAAGCAAACACACCTTGAAACCCTTGAATTTGCACTAAGACTGTACTCACATATCATTATGCACAATTAAAGTTGAGCTACAGTGAATGGAAAGCAACACAAAGAATATTGGACTACAGCCACACAGCCTTGTGTGAACTCTACATTTTTCTACATAAAGGCCTCTGTAAGCACTGTGACTGTGTCGGGTCATCTCATTATGATTCGTTCTCTCTTTCAGCAAGCTTTTAACTGGTAATTAACATACTATATATATACATAAACTGTACATTTGTTAGACAACGGTCACTAGTTAGGCAAGCTGTAGTGTGAAAACCAGTTCATTTCTGTAGTGATGATTCTTTGTTCCACTTCCCAAATGTTTAAGTAGATTACAGGAGTAGTTTGAGAAAGCTAACCTCTGATATGATTCTCTTTGGACAGCTTTGGGTTAGACTCAGATGCAGAGTTGGTTTAAAAGGAACAGATCAGCCTGATTTCACTGGTCTGTTCACAGATTTCACTGGCCACATTAGTGCCACATTCTTATCAGTCTTACAGACTATAAAGCGATGTCAGCATTTTACTGTGTAATTACAACATACAGACTCAGTTTCCCAGACTTGGATTAAGCCTAGTTCTAGACTACTTTTTTTTCAGTTATTAGACTATAGGTTCTTTTTTTTTTCTTTTTTTTTTTTTTTGTCTAGGACTAGCCTT
>VUQI01060117.1:33327-70966 GCA_015106735.1 Paratilapia polleni | reverse complement strand
TTTTTTGTTGGTTTTTTAAAAAAAAAAAAAAATTTTTTTTTTTTAAATTTTAGATTTTTTTTTTTTTTTTTTTTTTTTTTTTTAAATCTTTTTTTTTTTTTTTTTTTTTTTTTTTTTTTTTAACAGTCAAAGCTCTGGAGAATTTTTTGCACACTGATTCATCACTAAGGTCTACTCTTACTGGAATGCTGCAATTACACACAAAGTAGACCTTTATTACCCCCTTGTATTAGCACTAAGATCATTTTAATCAAATATTCAAAACCAATGTACATTAAGAACTTAGGTAACACTGAAATACTGATATTCAACAGTCTACAAGCCTAAATGCACTGAGTTGCTGCCATGTGGTTGGCTGGTTAGATCTGCGTTAACAAGCAGTTGAACAGGTGTATCTAATAAAGTGTCCAGAGAGTCTATATAAAAGTGTGTAACTACTCAGTACTTCCTGCGTAACTACTCAATATTTGCTGTAAGATATTAACAAGTAAACATTCCTGTGAATCTCTACATTTATTCAGGGTTGAATCTGTTGTCTTTCCAAGAAATAAGAGTTTTCTGCCAACTCAACAAAAACAACTCTTTTCAATGTCACCAAATACAAACTAGATAACCAAGCATCCTCTAGTGCCTTTGTACTGTAGAAACGCAGGAAGTTGTGTATCTAATACAATATGTGATGAAACACAAATTAAAGTTGCTTGTGTCCTGTCACAGACCTGAAATTAACAATTTTTATTTACTTCATTAACCACAATTTAGAAGTGAAAACTTCAAAACTCTTGCCACTGAATGGGTTTTGTAGAATAATCCAGTATTTCCAATCTTGTCCAGCAGTAGACAAGAACACGACACTGGCTCGCATGTTTATTTAGTTCTTTCTTTGTGTTTATTTCTAGCAAGAACACCTTAAATGGTAATTTTAAGGACAAAAGGAGGTTATCGTATATGCGCTTAGGCTAGAAACAAACTTTGACTTACAGACAGGCAACAAAAAAGCAATGTGAACTATTTCCACTGAGATGTGGATGTCAAAATTACTGCATTATTAAGCTTGCCAAGAGCTGTATAAAGTTCTAGGCTGTCCATATTTGAGCAGCTTCAGTTACTATATGTGTTATTTAACCACTCCCTTGTGAACCCTTAAAACTGGTTTACTACTAACTGCATGCAAAGGAAAAAAAAAAAAAAAACACAGGGAGACTTCCGACAATCAAGACTCAGCTTGCCTGACAGTCCAAGTGTTTGATGTTGTAATGATCAGTCTGAACTCATAATGTGCCATTATAAAGGTGTTTAGTCCATGTTATGTCAATGTCCCGAAGGTTTGTGAAACATTATGTATGTGCAAAGGTTTCAGTGAAGTAAGAGACTGTATCTAAAAGTAAGCTTTTAAAATGAACAATATTTGCATTTTTATAGACTTTGAAGTTTTCTCAGATGGAAGAAGAAAAGTAATATAATGCTGTATGTCTTAAAACATGCCTGGAACTGACCTATAAACTTCTGTCCTTGGATAACTGCCTTTGCTTTATTCGCACTTTCTTTCCGTATGTGCACAAGTGCAAATTATTTTCATTTTATAAGGTTGATTCTTTTGTTATGCTGCTATTCTGTCAGCTCAGCTTTACTAAACCTGTTTTTTTTTTTTTGTTGTTGTTTCAGACTCATGACAGGAAAAAAGCAGAGAGAAGGTACTTGAACTCTGTGTGATACTTCAGAAAATAATACAGATAACATAAATTGTACCAACATAGTGTACCTACACACATGCAATTATATATTTATTTATCACCTCAAAACTTTATGTCCTCCAAGTGGAATCATTCGAGTGAAACATCACAGTATTTTTCATCCAAGTGTAGTATGTAATTTATTCAACAGTGGGTTTGTGTTTCAGCCTGAAATCTTTTGTGGTTTTTCCACCTTTGAAATGGAAACAGGCAGGCAGGAGAGACATCTGCCTTGCTTTTAATAGGTATCACAAATGTTTCAGTAATTCCACTCCATCTGAAACTTCCCTCCCCTTCAGCACGCTCCCAAAATTACAGCAATGGAATGAAGCTGGGACTCTTTGCCTTGCAGAGCCTTAGTATTTTCCCCAGCTAAGAGGATTGGAAAGATTCATCCTGTGGCTTTGCATCATGGAGGCTAGCAGTCAGTCCAGCAGTCAACAGATTCTCTGGAAAGATGTGAGTCAGGTTTCTTCATCTGTTTGTTTTTGATTTATTGCACTTAATTAAATGATTAAGTTCAATAATTTAATGTTTGTTTGTTTTTTTTAAACGAGTAAAGATTTAGCTCACTAAAGTGTCAAGAAAAGTGATAGTAGTGATTTAAAAAAGAAAAATAATCATATGGCATTTAGGTTTAAACTTTAAGTTGATTGTATCAGAAGTCTGCTTTTCTTTTTTAACCAAGAAGTGTGGCTTGATCTCTTGCTGAGTGATGAGAGTTTTGCCCTGAATATTAAATTTTTCATCTAAATCTTTTTGGCTTTTCACCTTGGCTTCCTTCTTTTATTTCCACTCTCATATGTAGTCTCACCCGGACCATTTTATTTGCTTTATATCTATAATATCCTTGCCTCTCAAATGAAAAGAGCATACAAATATACACCAAGAAATGTCTTTATTTCAGACTTTATTATAAAGGACCAAGACAGGCAGGATTTTCTGCTTTGAGATCTTTCTTCTGCTACTTTTTTCTCACACACTTAATTTGTTGGAGAGAACTTGCAAAAAAAAATTGAGCAACAGGGGTAAACACATTCACAGCAGAGTGATATTATATTTTTTTCTATATGTATGAAAAAGTAAACTCTTTTGCTATGCATCAAAGAAAAGGTGACATTCTGTTCAGCAGATATTCATCGTGGATACACTGTAAGTGAATAGTTATGATTAAAAAATCACCTGTGGCGTCTTGCTTGCATTGCAGAATTGCTTTAGCAGGAATTAAGATGCTCATATGAGTGTGGCCCAGTGTGATAAACCACTGCCTCTGCTTGTTGGTTATGTAGGCTACCTTTTTTTTTTGTTGTTGTTGCTGTTTTCTCAAGAAAGTGCTCACTCTTTGCATGATAACAGCAGGGGGCTCCAGGCACTCTTCCACACAAAGCTCAGGAGGAATTGCCTGGCTGATTCTGAACTCCTAAACCTTTAAACACTAGTTGGCGAGGGCTGTGCACTCAGACTGCTTACTCTGTCTCCATCCCTGCCTTTATTTCTGTCTGTCTGTCTGTCTTTCAATCCCACATTCCTCCTCTGAGTATTCGATATTCAAAGCACAGGCAGAGAGAGGTTTGTCCTCTTGTTAAGTTTCCACTGCTTATGCAACCTGCCACAGGAGAGCAGACGATTTCAGCCACCTTTTTTTTTTTTCTTTCTCTCTGAGAAATTTATAGTGTAAGGAATTTCTGGCTCTCTGATAGTAGCCCTCTGTTTTTCATCATACCCTAGGAATGTACAGGACTTTGTACCTCACATTTTTATGGCTACCGTCTAATATATCAAATGAAGAACAGTAGCCATTCAGTAATACCAAATGTATCATTTAAGTTTTTAAGGGGCTACCTTGAATAATGTATCGTCTGCCTTTCCCTAAAGTCGTGCTGCTAATCCATTTACCAAACATTCAACTCAATTAAATCTTCCTTTGTCAGCCACATATATATTGCATTTTAAAATAAGAAAAAAGACCATACCAAATGCAATATTTGGAAGAATTGTGGCTAATCTTTTATCAGCATACCAGTCCGAAGGTTTAAAAAAGTCATACAACTATTATTCAAAAATAATCCCTGCATATTATGCAAAAAGTCAGTATGTTAAAGTGCTGCCCAATCTACCAGGGGTAACTGCTGTAACAACGACAGTCACAATAGAAAACGAAAGCTGCTTTATCATCATTTTAAAAGACACGAAGATAAGCAGCATTAATTTTTCTAACTGAAGTTGGTTCCTTTTTTTTTTTTTACATATCTGCTTTTCTGTTGTCCTCTGAGACCTTCAGAAGGGGTCCAGTGTGAATGAGTAGCTTTCATTTTCTCCCTGCCTGAGCTCTGGTGGAACAAAAGCCTGTCTTTATTAATTTGTGGCCTTAAGCTTGGGGAATTGACTACTGCAGGCAGAGTTTTAATTTGAAGAAAAGTTTAATAATTGTAACCTTTCTGTGACATGTGTAGCAGTCTGTTCTTTCCTGTGCCTGGCATAGGGATGGCTATATTTTTTGTCATCAGTATCCTGACCAGTGGATACATTTTGCGGAGCAGCCAAATCAAATGGCGACCGTTTGGGTTAAATGCAGTACAGTATAAAATGGAAATAGTGCAATGTGGAAATGTTAACTACAACTGCAAAGTGGAAGTAGCTATAGAAAGTGGCTAGTTCTTTGACAAAAAAAGTTTAAAGTTCAAGCCATGTGCATAAATATATTAGAGAAATCAACTCTTAAGTCCCAAACTGCCTTTTGGCAAGAAATACCCAATTACAGAGCTTCAAATTGTGTTATGTGCACCCCTAATAGCAGATGAAGGCTAAGTAGAAATTAACAGGGTCACCCTTTATAAAACACAGAGTGATCTGGTGATCTCAACAAGCTACTGCAAGATTTTCAGATGTGTTTTCCACCCTTACTTGCCTCCTGAGCGCTGCATAAATTACAAATCTCTTGAGGCCCACCTTCCGTTTACTAGCTGTTGGGATAAGTAGCTGAAGATTTTCAGTCAGTGACTACAAAACCACGGTAGGTAATCCCCACCGACCACACAGATGTCTCTTTCATCACTAAACTAAAGATAACACTGCATCACATTTAGTCATTACCAGGGGTTAAAGTAGGATTTAGCAGGTGGGGGAACCCTAAGGGTGTAGCAGTGAAGCAGGGGAAAAGAATCACTTAGAAATAAGTCACCTAATAATTTGTATTGTGAGCTCCAGTAGCTTTGTGGACAAGTTAACCTGTGCTGCTGCTCTGAGGTTTCCTGTTCTTTGTGGATTTAGTCAAATGAATTCAACAAGATATGAGCAGGTGTTACATGAACTACCCATAACTAATTAAATAAATCTAGCATAAATTAGAACATTAATTTAGGTTTAAATTTTCAGTTTATGAAATGTCACTAGCTGTGCAGTCCTTACCCTTGAAAATAATCACTCATCTTACTCTCCTGTTGTCTCTTTCTTACATCTTTCTGAATTTTTAAGAGTACAGCTGCTATATCACACATTAATGATTTATTTTCTCTCTCTCTCGCCCTCTCTCCCTGGGACACACAACAACTGTACATTTAGATTGCAAGACACGTTGTGATCCAAACTGTGTGTTAAGTGATATTTTCTGACCTGTTTTAAATGTTGCATTTGAAATTACCTGCCACTTAAAAAAAATCCTTGTTCCTCTTCAGTAAAGCTAGCTAGATGCTGAAGTACAGTAACTGCAACTTTATTGACATCTGCACCATGAAGGGATGACAGGGACAAGAAGAAAAAAGGATTTGTTGAGGGTGTAAGAGTGAGCACGTATCTCCGTGCTGTCAGCTGCAGCTCAGGAAAAATTAATTCAACCAATATTATGCATCAAGTCTGCCTATCACATTTAATTACTCATTAACTGAAGGTTCCGGAATGATCCGTAACGGCGTTCCCACTTTAACCCCAGATCATTACTGTCTGTCTTTCAGTTAGGTCACATTAGGGTTAAATTGTTTCAGTGTGCATTCCAGCAAAAACATATTGTTGTTGCTGTTGTTTCTACACTGTTTTGGACTAGTTTCTGTACCAATTTTTCAAGTAAAGGTGAAGGCTGTTTTCATTTTTTGTATTATTAGTCTTTTTAAGTTTTTTATTTTTATCTATTTTTTATTATTTGCTGCTTCAGTGAACCTCTGCTCAAACCAGTTTCAGTGGCTAAGTGAAGTGTTGTACATGCATGGCGAGCCACATGTAGGGGCTCTTTTGTTTAAAAGCTGGATCCAGGAGACCAAGACAGTCACTGACCTTCCAGCCTACCAGATGATGCCCACTGATGTGGACATGGTCCACACTGAGGTGGGCTACAAGACTGACTTCTCCTCAAGTACAGCTAAAAAGAAGGCACCAGTGGAGAGAAATGAATGTCAGGGATATGTCCTGGCTGCACAAGTCTGTGTGGGCACAAGCCCACACTTTCTGACCTGTCACCGTACTTCAGATTTTGCTCACTCACAACCAGGCTGTTTTTCATTTAAGCCATGTGTAGTGGCAGTGTCCCTACTGCACCTTTGTGACTGCGAGAGCCTCTTACACAGTAACAGAGAAAGGCAGAGGCATGTGTGGTGAAAGCTCTGAGACAGATATTCATCCCCTGTTTGGTGGAAATCAAGAGCAGGAATAACAGCATCTTCAAATGTCTGTGGCATTTGTCCACCAGCGTTTCCAGCCCAGCTATGTTAACTATGAGATCGGTGTGCTGCCCCAGAAAAAACAGCAACTGCAATTGCCATCACATAGCAAATAGAACACAAGGAGGAAACAAGGCAGACCTATGTTAAACTAAAAGCATCATTCAAAGAAATTTAGGGCATCCTAAAGTGGGCTTATTCCCTGCATTGTGTGGGAAGACTGTCTGGTAATCAAATTAGCATTCAAGTACAACAACTCCATTCTGCAGGCCGATGCAGATGACAGCAACTTAAAGTTGACACACAA
The DNA here is from genome assembly GCA_015106735.1 of Paratilapia polleni. Taxonomy (NCBI): domain Eukaryota; kingdom Metazoa; phylum Chordata; class Actinopteri; order Cichliformes; family Cichlidae; genus Paratilapia; species Paratilapia polleni. The sequence continues at coordinate 64,277 of VUQI01060117.1, read as the reverse complement.
ATACTACAGCTGTGCACAAACACAATCTTGGCAATTTAGTAGTTTGGATGCAAACTGAATGTTTGTGGTTTGTATCTTACCAGATTTGGATTTTTGGACAACAGTTCTGTCCCCAGGGGTTTCTCTACCTGAGCTTGTGACTTGTCACTACACCCAGGTGTTCTCCATAACACTGCACAAGGTGACCAAGAAAACAGGCACTAGAGAACATAAATAAGCTGTTGTAGCTAAGCTCAGGGCTTGTGACACCGAAAAGTGTGCAACTGAGAGGTTCTTCCTCAGGTTTGTGGGACCCACTTACGCCTCTTCAGCAAGTGGTTCTATTCAACATTCAAACTGATGAAATTAAATAGTGGAGCACAGTTATTTTTCTTGAATAGTTTGTGTGTTTAATGCTTTTCTTTACATTGTTTTTTTTTTTTATTATTATTTGTCACTTTACTTATTTTACCTGTTTTATTTGCACTGAAGTAGTATTATTAACTTTTCAGTGCAATATGTTTTCAGTTAGGTTTTTATTTTTATATACTGCATAGAAGATGTATTTATTTTTTTTTATGTTTGTCTTTGTTATTTTACTTGTTTACTTATCTCAGTTATCTCAACTTGAAGGTTACATTGCGACTTTAATTAAACCTGTTGTATCTGCACTATATTAATCCCTATAAAAAGATTCTGTATATGAATATGTAAACTCTTTAGGCAAGCTTTCTGGGAGCTTCTGGATTTGTAGTCAGCGTGTAGCCTCAGTTCTACTGACCAATAATGTTTGCACAGTTTTTAGTTGCTTTCATGACCATGTGGAGAGAAAAGGACGAATTGTATTTTATTTTTCAACAAGAGCAAAATACACAAAACAACAGAAGAGAAACAAAAAGCAACAAACTCCGTTCACCTAAAAAATGACCACACGCTTCCCTCAAAAATAACAAGTCTTCCTTGGGGAGAAAAGGGGGTTGCCCAATACTGGACTGACAAAGAGTCAGCTTTTTTTTTATATCTTCTTACATCATGGCAAATTATAATCAATTTACCAAAATGTATCAGATAACCATCAGCTATCATCTGATGGCAATTTTGCCATTAGCTATTTTTTTATTCATCTGCTTTCATAAACAATGATCAGCAAACAGAAATAGGAATCTTGACCGTGAAAATTGGCCTTTGCCCCCAGTGGTTAAGTCAGCAAACCGGCTGCTGGGATCCCAGATTGGCACTGCATTGTTACCATGAACTTCTCACATATTTGCAATATTTATATTTCACTAAGCAATATTAGGTTCATGAATATTTGCTCATCATTTATTATGAAAACACATGCTATGCAACATATGAATAATGCTGCCAGTGCAGCATATGTAGTTCATTTTTTATTTCATGGTTTTTGGTTTCATAACGACACTGGAGCATATATTAGCTGATGCACAGCACAAAGATAATCCCTTCGAGGCAAAGCAAGGAACTCAATGCTCACTTGTATGGTCACACTTACCAGTATGGTATATATGTTGCATACACATCCAGTCACCCTCTTTTGTCACTTCTGCACACACTATTTCACCACTGTCCCTGATGTCAAATCCATGATCTGCCAGCACAAAGTCTCCAGGCAATAGTTTATGAAGAAGGCAACTGTTCATATTCACATGCTTGTCAATGATACAGCTTCCACAGCCTTTGGATGAAAGAAGATATCTCCCTGTGGTGTAAAGCCAATAAGAAGTAGTAGAAAAATGTCTGTGCTCTAGCTTTCATTCAGATTTGATGCTTTCTAAATGTAAATTTCAAGGCTGTCCACAGTTACTGCAACATGATTGTCAAAAGCATCCACAAAAGGATGTGGCATGCTGCCTTCCAAGCAACGTCTATGTAGCAACTGCACCAAAGGACTGAGGTGTGTCAGTGTCACAGCTTATAGTGTCCCTAAAAGTGGTGGACACACTCTTTTGGTCTATGCATAATCCAGCCTCAGGTGCACAGAGAAGCACCTAAGAGGTATAAGTTTTTGGCCCATCTGTGGTAGGCAGGGAAGTGTTAGTGCGAAATCACAACAGCAAAACAAGAAAGCTCTGTTTAGTGCTTGATCTTATCATCTGTCAAGAAATACACTTCATCTACTTCTGGATGAGCTCTTCCTTCAGTATCCTTCTCTCCAACAGGTGATTAATTTCAGCACCTGTGGCTACATAAACTGTATTCCTGCTGTTCAGCAGTGTCACCCTTTGGTATAACATCCAGCTGTGACCTCTGCAAAGATTCATCCACCTGTGACCTCTGCGCAGCTACATCCGGTGGCATGGCATCATCCATCTTTGATCTCTGGCCACCTAGGTCTGGTGGCGTTGCGGGTGCAATGTTGTTCCCTGGGAGAGCTTGCTGTTTCTTCATCCTCCGGTTAAACCGCTCAGTCTGTGATGCTTTGACTTCTGTTACCCCAAGATGTAATAATGACACCCAGTCAAGGGCATCTAGCATTTCATAGGCTGGTTTTCTTTAAAAAAAAATGATGAATTTATGTAGCTAAGCAGAGACCCAGAAAGAACATCTGTAAGGAATTGTTGAAGGTGATGTTTGATCTTATTATAGCTGCTATGTAAAGACTCCTTGTATCTCTCTTACTTCCAATACATTTTCCATATCATTTGTGAGAGTGGTTATGGCAGTTAATAACACAGCAAGCATTCAACATTAATATTTGTTAATTTGGTTGTTTTCAAGTTGGATAATACAGGCAACACAAAATCCAGCCATATATACTCATACTACTCAGTCTCTTTCATAGCTTCTGGTTCATAAAATCTTGCCATACCTCACAATCCAATTCTCTACTGTGGTGTTTTCAGCCAAGCCAAAATGATTGAACTGTCAAAATAAAATTTTGAAATGGGAACAGGGAAAAACAATTGCGTAATTAGCAGCTCCTCCCATTTTGCAACTAAACTTAGCACAAAAAGTAAGAGAATAGTAGCAGAATAAGTTGTTTGTATTGGCAGAGAAGATTTGGCAAGTTTTCCTGGGCGCAACCCACATACTCAACTCTGCTGCTCAACCCACAAATGCATTTTCATTACAAATGGGGCACCATTTAAAGGGAAATAAACAGGTTTTCCAACAGTATAAGATTTATTGCCAAGTACCATTGTTACAACAAAGAAATAATCGACCAAACACAAATTTCCTTACTTTTTGCTTTTAAGTTTTTATGATCTTACAGCTAGCAGAACGTTAGCTTAACATCAACTGAAGAGTTGAAACAGGGGCAAACAGCTTACTTTTCTGTGTCAGAAGATACAAAAAAACAAAAAAACAAAATCTATCCAACCAGCACCTTCAAGCTCACCAAGGCCTCAGTTGCACAAACCTAGAGACCGGTTGGTGATCCTCTGGCAAACTTCATCGGTAGGGAAAAATGTGTATTCCCTGACTGGTTGGCAATGGGGTTTCTGGAGGTTGCTGAGTGTTGCTAGATGTAATCAGTCCCAAAGAGAATGCTGGACTAAAAACCTTCTTGGTTTGCTTTGGTCACTAGCAGATTGCCACGGTCACCCATCGTTTGCATGGACGACACCGACTTATCTTCAAACACTCGCCATTTACTTGTTGAGCTGTAATGGGGCAAACAAGAAACAGACACTGTTCACTTTCAACGTAAACGTAGTGCCTCACCACTGCAGCCAACATGTTTCAAAAGTCACACCTTTTAGATTGAAGGAAAATGTTCTCTGTTTCCTGGTTGTATCGCACTTTTCACAGTTTCACCACTGCTTGGTGAGTAGTTGGTGTGTGTTTGCAGACAAGTCAGCATGTTCCATGCAAACTACTGGCAACCGTGGCAACTTGTTAGTGACCAAAGCAAACTAAGGAGGTTTTTGGTGCAGCACCCTCTTTGTGACGAATTTCACCTGGCAACAGCCAGCAACCTCCAGCAACCACTCGGCAACCAGTCGGGGAATACACATTTTTCTCTAGTGACCAGTGGTTACCAAGGGGTCACTGACCGGTCTCTAGGCTTACGTAACTTTGTTTTTCCAGTCTTTATGCTAAACTATCAGATGAAAAGTGGCATCAGTCTTATCTCTCAGCAAGAAAACAAACACATGTATTTAACAAAATGACAAATTTCTTTGTTACTGTGCAATGATTCATTAGTATCTGAGAAACTTTGTTATAGTATTTTGGTCATTTACATATGCACCACATAAAAAAAATTTAAATTTTGTTGTTTGCAGGTTGAGGCTGGAAAAGAGAAGAAGGCAAAGTACCAAACCTACCAGCGAGTCGCTCTGGTTCTTGCTCTGGTCTTTCTGGTTTTGGCTCTCTGTGTTTTCAGCCTGAGATATCTGTGGGGCCCCAGTCTGGGGAAGGTAAGACCAAATATCATCTCAATGATATATGCCAGTCATCAGCCTTATTGCCACCATCTGTGGTAAGTGGATTCTTCATGAGAGACAGATGAAAGCCACCCTGAGTTTCCACATCAGGTTACATCAAAGAAAAAAAAAACTATGTGAGAAAGGAAAATGGATGGCCACACAAAGAGCTAGAGGCAGTCTCTGCAGTCTGTATTGTATTCCACTAGATTAAAAGATGTGTGGGCTATGGAAAAGACAGCTGTGTTTTGCTCCGCTCATGTTTTGGCTGTCAGATCTGTAATTTCATGAATTCTTGGCCCAAACCACAAACCACTTTTTTTTCCCATTTTAAATGTTGGCCTGTTGCATTTATCTGCTTTCTGTTCACACTGTAAATATGTTCTCACAATGACGGACCATGATAACTCAAAGCTGACCCTAATTGCTGTTGACCAGAGTGTCTGCAGCAGGAATGAGGCCTCTTGGCAATGTAATTGGGATAAACTCTTGTCCTGGCAATTCATCTTGTAAAATCCAATTCAATCACACTTGATGGAGAATATTTTTACTCTCCTCCTTTCCCCTGATTTTCCCAAGGGGCCAAAAAAGCTAATTTACTCAAGCTAGAAGGAAAAGTACAGTACATCAATAATTTCACATCTAGAAATTGGATGCTCTATACGTTCTGAGCTCAGTTGGTAATGAGAGAAAATGATTCAAATGAAATGATGGTTAAAAATGAAACTATATTTCAAACCTGAAATCATAAGGCTGCTTTGTGTGAACTCTAAATGCCATGAAATGAAGAGAGGGAAGTGTAGTCTGCCACTGTTATGCCAACATCTTTGTTAATAGCTAATAAACATTAATTCGGAACACCCTCTGCCACTATTCTTCTATTTCTGCTTCCACTGAGGTACAAATTTCAATTGCTGACTCTCCCTTATAAGCTCAGGTTAACCAAGGTTCATCTGCACTTCCTGTAAAGACGGTGTTGTCCACGTTCTCTCCTTTCAACACAGATATGAATCACCTTTGAGCCATCTCCTTTGTCCTTGTTAAATATTTCATGCCGGAGGTAGAGCAGTCATTATTTCCACTTTAATAAGCTGTGATCATTCTCACGTGGCACAAAATGTGTTGATGGTAGAGGTTGCCCAGGTGATGAATATCAAACCTGCGGACCCTGGGTTTGGCTTTAATGGGGTCTGGGGGGAGGCTCATTGTCTGGCCTCCACATCAGGGAATGAGACGGAGCCACTTCAAAAGTGAGTCACCTGTCTGTCAGATGGGAAGGAAGCTCCCTCAGACACAGTACAACTCAGTTATGTGTCCTCAGAAAAGCTACTAATACTACTCTGAAGGTAAAGAGATGGACTGAAACAGTGGATTGATGGATGGATTGATTAGTTCTCCTGCATCAGTGTAGCAGCCAGCACCTTGTTTGGTGGAAGGGTGTGAGATCATATGCAGCAGGACACTTTTTGACTCACTAGCTAATCCTGAGCAGCGTCTGGCAGCTATGTGTATAGACCCTGGGCAGCAGAGCACAGCATTAAAAGCCGAGGGGAGGGATCCTAATCTATTTTAGGAAATAGAAAATTGTGTGTGGGAGGGTGGGGAGGTTGTTTTATATCGGGCACAATAAGATCAGCATTCTGGGGATGGCTCAAATTCAGCTTAAGCATAAGGTTTCTGTGACAGTGCCCAGACATTTGAAATATAAATAAAAGTTTTGTTATAGATAAATGCTGTACATGCTATTATATGTAACTCTGGCTCCCTGGCTGCATGGAAATATGTTCAAATCGAGATTAACTACAAAGTCTGCACATGCACTTTTATCCTAAATGGAAAATTCACCCTCAAATTGAATATGCATGTTTTTCCTCTGGCCTAATTTTGTTTTTATCCACTGTGATTGTTTTGTTGTGAGTTTCCCACTTTTGGAGATATCAGATATCTCATTGCTCTTGAATGTAATGGAGCTGAATGGCACTTGACTTTTGGTGCTCAAGTTACTAAAACATACATTTGAATCTTGTTCAGACTCAACCTTGTAGTGAGCATTATCATGTAGGAACTATTTTCTTTCTCCTATACTATTGCTACCTGCTATTGGTACTACTGCGCATAAGAAACATCTACCCACACTAAGAGGCTCACATTCATGACAGCAAGACAGGATGTAAACACTGATGGTGTCCCTCTCGGCGGTGCTGTAATGTTAGCTAGCATGCTTCCTTTTGATTCGTTGTGGTTCACAACTGCTCACAACAAGGTCTGGGGATTTTGTGTGTCATGATTTCTGGAGACAGCAGACATCCCTACAGCCCATAGCTTCAAAACTGGACAAGTCACACCAAAACTATTTATATGGATAAATAACACTATAGACCATAGGAAAAACATATAAGAAGCATTTGACTTGGCAGCTGAAATGCTTCTTTAAACAGTAGGTGAATCAAATACCAAAATCCCCCATTTGAATATTTAGCTAGAATGATCCACTGAGATATATGACCCTGTAAGATCCCTTCTTACAGGGTCATATTCGACTAATCAGTGTTCTCATTAGGAATGTCCTAAAGTGTTTTGGCAAAGATCCCAATCTCAGTTCTGTGATACTAATAGATGAAATATTGAATAATTATTTTTCTGTAAATATTCATAAGTAACATCTGACACACCTTATTTTTCCACAACTTGGGCCAAATACTGAGGACAAATTGCCAAATAAAATAAGTCTGAATAATATTCTTTTTTAGTAAACAGTAGCAACAAGCCTGTGAACATAGTAAAGCAAGAGCTAGATATATACTTCAGGTGGTGTTGACCAAAACAGCTGAAACAAGAGTGAACCACTTACATTTGCAGACAGTTGCACATATGCAACTGTTTGACCACACATTTGTCCTAATAGCTTCACAGCGTGTTAATTTATCATTGTTGTGTTTATTGTCTGTTTTGTCAAATACTAAATGAGTCTAATCTCCCAGTATGGAAAAAAAACATCTGATTGCAAAGTGTCATCAAAAAATAGAAGTTTAATAATAACCACATTATAGAGTGAGTACAAAACATGTTTACGAGGCACTCATTAAAAAGTAGCACTTTCAAAGTGTAAAGGAAAAGCAGAAAACGAGTCAGTCGAGAAAATTCCTGATGTGGTCTCTTCACACTTTGAAATCTGTTCTTACTGTTTCCTCCAGCTGTTTTAACAGATTCTGAATATTAGAGGTGCAAACTAGATGTTAGAATAGCATCTTTTCGACAGTTAAAATCGGAGTCAAATGGAAACTATGGTGGAGCACACTAGGAAGTATTCTAAACTTGTTTAGGCGGTGATGGTAAACAATATGTTATTTTTTTTTTACTTTTTAATAGCCTACAATGGATACGATGCTCTCTGTTGGACACATCATCAGCTCTGAATATACCCAGCAAAGGAAGCCCAAATGCTGGCTCATATGTTATTACTAAAATGCTGATTCTTATGGGTATTGTAATTGGTTTTAACCTTATAAGGCAAACTCCCAAACTATATGTGCTTTTTTTGTGCTTAATCGATAGTGTAAATGATGTACTTTCACTAAAAAGGTTCAAAAAAGGTACTAAAACACACATATTTATTACTCACTGCACATTGCATAGTACATAGAGCGCTGACCTTTGCATCACAATTAGAAGTCGAAAACCACAGAACAACTTCAGCCATGAACACTTATCTGTTTTTGCAGTTCATCAAAGCAGGATGACCTTGTGCCCCTCCGACTTTGTATAAATAACCACATAAAGGTAATTTGCTCTGTGCATTGTATTTCAGTATGACATGATAACCACCGGGGAACTTCTTTTAATTACCTGCAAACATATGTTGTTACAGAGGCCCGGGGAAGATACTCTGCTATCATTTTCTCTGCCTGTGTGACTTCATGCTCGTGATAGAGAGAGAGAGAGAGAGCGGGAGAGTGAGGGCGTGGTTGTGCTTGCATACATGCGATTGTTTACGCGTCAGTGTGCATTGTGTGTTTCGGTGTGTAAATTAGGTGCCTCTGCATTCTCTTTTGGCTTACGGCAAATTTCTGTTTACTATATGCTCATTATTGTTCTGGGCCACAAGTCTCACTGGGGGATTTTGCCTCCTTGTAAATTAATCCTCTGTTATTACCAGTTTACATCAGCAACTCTGTGAAAATGAAATCTGGCTGGTGAATCCAACAGAAAAGTGAGAATAATTTGCCTTAATGAAATTATTTTTATAAATAATTCTTCAGAAAAAAAGAATGAAATCTAGACATTGATGTTTGCTGTGTATGTCTGTGGCACATAGGATACAAAAATCTTTATGTCATTAAATGTGATATATTTGGTGCTATTTATAATTCATGGGCCACTTTGAAGAAGATTATTTGCAGACCAGCAGCAGGCCCAGAGTAATTGTGAGCCTGTAGACATTGTAAACCAGTTTTTCCTGGGGAACCTTGAATGGCTCACAGGTGCTATTGGTCTGTATGGCAAAACTGCCTGAGAAATACATGAATGTCAAACCAGAGGAAAGTGGTCCATTATTCAAGCTGAAATTGCATTGCTCACCTTGATGCCTTTCCCTCTCTGGTCCCAAGGTAGCTGCTGAGTTGTCGCTCCTGATGGCCTCTTAAAGGCCTCACTGTCAGGACCGGCTTCTTTAATGAACACTGCTGCGCCTGCTGCTTTTCCACTGGTCACAGGTGTATGGCTTTTCAAGGCTGGGCCCCCCTTTGTTTATTTATTGCTTGTAGGCTGTGTATACCCAACAGACCCCTCAGTGTCCAGCTGTCAACATGCAGCAGGGGAGGGCACACAAGATTTGATCATGATATGTTTTTGTCTTCCTGTCTTGCTGATCCTTTTTTCTTACTTTTTCTTTAGGAATAAAAGAAGACAATGCAAACTTCTCCTCAGGAGTGTAAGGAGTTTGTTTACTCGGTCTGCTGTGAAGGAATTATTATTCCGTGGAAGCAGCAGGGCTTATCTAAACAGCTGGTTTGGCAGGACCTTTTGGGAGGCCTGCTACTCAGTCTGTAATCTTTTCTGATTTTACACGTCAGGCTCATTCATTCATTAGCAGGCCAGTGTCCACTGGTGTTTCTCCCTGGCTGTTAAATTAGACCGCAGTGGGCCTAAGATGATGCATTATGCCTTCTACTTGGGGAAGAGGCGGAGGGTGGAAAGGGTGGCAGACTAGGAAAAACAAAAGAGAGTTGTTTTAAATTGTTTCCAGTAGAGTGCCTGAGGTAGGAAGGCTTCATGGCAGTTTTTACACATTCCTTTCTTCTGGGACGGTGACTGCAACAGAGAGCGTGACAGCACTGCAAAGCCCACCGGGAGTTATTCATTGTGCCACAGAGCATTTTAGTGTGTTTGTGATTTCATTTTTAGAAGCTTGAATAATATTGGTGTAGGAAAGATCAGCATCTTAATTGTCAGTGCTTCATTTTGCCAATCCATCAGCAGCATTTTGCATGCACGCGGCAGTGGGTTAATAGACATAAATGCACGCCTTCTTTTTCCACACTCTGTTTCTCCTTCCTCCCTGTCTCACTAGTGTGACTGCCAAGTAGACTCTCTGCTCTGTTGTACAATTTAGAATGTGATTGAGCTTTCACATCCACTTTCACTCTCCCAGTAAGTCTGCATCTCTTATAGTCTCGACATGCATTCACAGCCACAATGCTAAAGCAGAGAAGTGAACAGCAAACTGGAAACACACTGTTCATCTTTCCTTTCTCAGTATATTTGAGACTGCAGATAGAGATGTTGCTGTTATGTCATTACATACTCTGATGAATCATAATTTTAGAAATGAGTTAATCTCAGAAATGTCAGCGTGCTCTGCTGTATATCTGTCAGCAATTAAAAAGTTGCATTGACTTTTGTAAGTTTTCCCCATTAGTCACCATGCTCAATATGTGAGGAGAGAAGCAGCATCTAATGGTCTTTAGGTCTCTGTCTGGTGCACAGTCTTTATGTTAAATAACATTAGTTGATTAGCTTTTCCTAAAATGTGAGAAAATGAGAACTTGTGGAAGTCTTAAAAGTTGCTAATTTTAATGACATGCATCTAGACCTATTAGGCTTGCTTTTTTTATTTTAATTTTATTTCTTTCATTGGTGAAATAAATGTGTAAAATCAGCACAACACACTTTTAAATGAAGACCTTTCATCCTGTGACACTTCAAGTGTTGACACAGGAAATGAGTAAAGTAAACCAGTCAGCTCAGCTTTTAGAGCTGTAATGAAGCTCATTAATAATGAGATATTTATGACAGAATTTATGTAGCCACAAATCTCAGTATCAAAAAATAATATGCCAATTTACCAGTGGTCTTATGGGCTAACCTACTGTGACAGCTTCATCTGCAAATGTGACAATTTGAACCCTTCAGCTCCACAGAGTTTTCATATCACCGTAAAAAGAAAAGGATGTGTCACCAGAGAATGGTAGATAAAATTGTGGGAGCTTTGAATTGGAAAAAAAGACTTTTATATCAAATTTACCTTGCAGGGTTTTCTGGTAAACAAACACAGGTTATATTGATATAAATATGTGTGCCATGTTACCAGCAAGCGATCCAAATTAAACAACAAAAATCACTTCATTTGTCAATGCCATCTAAAACCACACATACAAAAAAAATTTTTTAATCAGATTCTATGAGGAACACAACATCATTTGTCTGTGCCTTCCAAAACCTTTACAAATCATGGCTGAAAAATGGACCTGTTTTATGATGTGACAATGCAACAGCTAAGGCAAGACAATTCAATAGAAAACACTAAAATTTTAAAGTAACATAACACTTCCCCAGTTAATTATTTGCCTTAAGGCAATCATTAGGGCCTGAGCCCTATTGTATCTGCTCCGTTTATTATTATTTCGACAAATGAATTGCCTTTTTGAGGGCCTAAACATACCCGAAAACTCATGAAAGTTTGCACACACGTCAGGTCTGGTGAAAATTTCCATATTTTATGGCTGTCACACATGGGCATGGCAAAATGGTTCCATAGCGCCCCCTATAAAATTGCAAAAGAGGAGCCCCACAGCTGTGTATCACATGCATGTATGAAATTTGGTACACATATGGAACATAACACACAAAAAATCCTTTTCTCATGTGCAATAAGGGTCCGCCCCTGAACACATTTGTCTGAGGATATTTTAAGATTGTCACAGTGCCTCATAGTGGCAACAGGAAATGACATGTTTTACACTTACAGGTTCCAGCTGGTTGACCAGAGCCATCTAAGATTTGGTCAGGAAAGCCTTAAGGAGTTGGTGTTGCTTTATTTTGAAAACTGTGAGTTTTTGTCAAAGGGCGTGACTGTGGCGGCATGGCGAATTTCAATGTTTCGCCATGAAGCATGAAATTGCTGTAACTCAGAGACACATAGTCCAATCTGCCCCAAACTTCACATGTTTGATAAGAGTCCCAACCTGAACACATCTATATGCCAATACTCAGCGATAGTTAGAGCGCCACCTAGTGGGATCAGGAAATGTCATGTTTTATACTTTGATGTGCCACTCCTCACAGGTTGACCGCATCCACCTCAAACGTGGTCTAAATAAACTTCAGACCTTGATGATTGTTTTGTGTGAAAATTGTGTTTTCATTTAATGCTGCACCCTGGTGGCATACCGATTCACCATGAAACAGGAAGTTGTTGTTGAGGGGTCAAAGGTCATGAAATTTGGCAGGCACCTCCAACATGGTGAAGGCTTTCATATTTTATGGGTCTTAATAGTTTGTGTGGCAAACAGGCTCCATAGCACCACCTACAATATTTCAATGAAGTAGCCCCGGCGCTGCATTTCAAATACATGTCTGTAATGTCCCAAGATGTGCAAAAAAGCCTCTTTGAGCCATACCCTAAACCTAACTGGTAGTCAGCCATTTTGAATTTAAGATGTCATTTTGGCGGCATTTTCGCCATTTTCAGGACTTTTATTTTAACAAATTTGTCCTAGAGATTTATTTGGATGAACATGATCTTTGGTGAGTTCACTCTAAAGACCTTGAAGGGCGTGTCTGTAATGGCACGCTGAATTTCGATCATTCGCTGCAGGACATGAAATTATAGTTATATCTCAAATGTACTTTGTCCAGTCTGTCCCAAATTTCACATGCTTGATGAGAGTCAGAGTCTGGACACATCTGGAATCAAATAAACATTTTTATGTACATAACTGCTACTTAGAAGGAGATTTTGTGCTTAAAGAAATGGTATTTACAGTTCTGTAAAATTCCATACATTGTTTTTGTCTTAAATATTGTACCTGTCAGCATTTCAGATCACAGTATTTACAGAGTAAAAACAATGCTGTTTGCCAACATTCAACAGTACAGTTGTCTGTTTGAGTGACAACTTCAATTCAAATTCTCATTTATTTTTTATTATTACATGCTCTTTATAAAGCGCTTTCTAACTTTGATGCTATGTAGTTTAAATAAAGTTTATTTATCATTATTATTATTAGTAGTTGTAGTAGTAGCAGTAGTAGTAGTAGTAGTAGTAGTAGTAGTAGTAGTAGTGAAGTTTTATTTAACTGCTTTTTTATAAGAAGTGGCTGGTTATTGTATTTATGTAGCTTCCTATTTCTACAGAAACTTGACACCCACTGTTGTAGTTTTGTCCCCATTACTGGTTAATTCCATATAGTTTACAATTAGGAAGTCCCTTGTACTGTATATTTATTCTGTATAATATATACACAAGTGCTTTTGTGATTTAATGTACATGATTTTGTTCTGCTGGATTATACAGTGTATTGATACTTTCATCCATTTTATTTTGTAACATAAAATTTTTTTCTAATTTAGTACGGCTCTCATAAGGCATTATTATTCACATTACTTTTTTTTTATACTCCTCCAGCTTTTACAAATGTAATATAGTAATGTCATACATGTATTCAGATTACATTTTAATTGAGTTACCATCCATCCATTTTCTTAACCACTTATCCAGTTCAGGATTGCAGGGAGGCTGGAGCCTATCCCAGCTGTCATAGGGCGAGAGCCGGGGTACACCCTGAACAGATCACCGGTCCATCACAGGGCAGACACGTAAAGACAGACAACCATTCACGCTCACCAGTTAACCTAACATACATGTCTTTGGACTGTCGGGGGAAGTATCTGGAGAAAACCCACACAGGCAGAGGGAAAACATGCAAACTCCACACAGAAAGGCCCCGCTGGACTTCAGGTCAGAACCAGGGGCCTTCTTGCTATGAAGTGCGACTGCTAAACACTGTACCACCACTGCACCACCTGCTTGTTAATTTTTTCTAAGTAGTAATTAATTAAGTACTAATGAAGTATATTCATTTTAATTTTAATTAAGTGCAAAGTTCCACTGCTCTTTTCTAACAATAACACCTTGATAAAATTTTAATCAAGAGTACTATCTTTAGATAATTGCCTGGAACAGTTGCGGCAATGCACTTCAGTAGCTGTTTTAATAATAGCCATCATTAATGTGATCAGTGACACCCGTACTTTCCTCACCAATGACAAGTCAAAAGTATCTGGTTTAAAATGATCTGTGAATTATGTTTAATTTGAAATGATGTAGAAACAAAAGTGGTCTGATCCTAGCAAGGATTTAAAGATTTGAACTGGCATGATTTATTCAGAAACCACAATGACATGTAAAGTACAACATGAGCAGATCTTTGACAGTAAAGGGGAAAAAAACAGTTCAAGCTCATTAAGCAAACATGTCAGTCAAATCCAGAGGATGAAGAAGCCTATCTTTCTCTCAAACTCTTTGTCAGCGCTTGTCAGTGTACTGTCTTTGTGAAAAAAAAAAAAAAAAAAAAAAACTGGCAGTTTGGGCAAAGTTTAACATGTATTTTTCCTTTGGAAAACAGAAAGTAATGAGTAAAATGCATAAGAAGAAATAGTTTGTGCTCTGAAAATCAAATTTGATACTTTTGTTACTACTTTTTTTTTATTAAAAATTCAGCACATTGACGCATCTAAGGGCTTGACATCCTTTCTGCTTTCAAGGGCTTGGGAACCTCTTCACTTTAAGGTCATTAGAACTAAATGAAAACACCCTTCCATTGGACAACCCCATTTCATTGGGTATGCACTGTATTTTTATGCCATTAATTCCTTTCGAATGCTATGTTTGACATACAGTATGTTGTCATTTTGAAAGAGCCACTTAAAATTTAACATGCATTATATATTTCGAAGCAGTTAATGCTCTGAAGTATTTGTGATTTTCTTCCGCTACTGGATGTATTCAGCAATCATCACCACAAGTATGATGGATGGCATCTGCTGCTAGGCTGCTGTGTCTCATTTGCCCAGAAAATGTATTTCACTTTGTCAGCTGATGATAGAGTTTGTCAAGATCCTCTTCCTGTGGCAGCAGGACTGACCCACTGACCTGCATGAGCAGCTGCAACATGACTGAATGAAATGGAAGGTGACTAATTTATGTTAAATATTGGAAGAGGATGATGGTTGTTTAGACTTTTTTGTGAGTACAAACTTGACAGTTCTTTTCTAACTGGTTACACCAGGGGTCGGAGACTCCTTAAAGTACAGTGTGTCCTTTTGTCTCTTGCTGAGATAATGTGGCGCTCATTAGCTGTCTGGCAGGAACAAATAATAGCCTGGGTGAAATGTTGCAGGGTTTAATTAAAAACAATGCTGTCGTACACTAAATATTAATATCAAAATTCATTCCTGCTGTGAAACAGATTTTTACGCTGCTTTCCAGGGATGGAATTTGAAAATCTGAACGCATACTGTAAGATAGTCATATATAGCCTGATTTTTTACATTCATTTTCATGAGGTTTCAGAAGGATTCGTTGGTGTTATTATACACTCACTGGTCACTTTGTTAGGTAGACCTGATCAGCTGCTCGTTAACGCAAATATCTAATTAGCCATGGTATAGACGACCTGCTGAAGTTCAAACCGAGCATCAGAACGGGGAAGAAAGGTGATTTAAGTGACTTTGAATGAGGCATGGTTGTTGGTGCCAGAAGAGGCAGGTCTCAGTATTTCAGAAACTGCTGATCTGCTGGGATTTTCCTGCATAACCATCTCTAGGTTTTACAGAGAATGGTCTGAAAAAAGAGAAAATATCCAGTCAGCGGCAGTTCTCTGGGTGAAAATGTCTTGTTGATGCCAGAGGTCAGAGGAGAATGGCCAGAGTGCTTCAAGCTGATAGGAAGTCAACAGTAACTCAAATAAACACTTGTTACAACCAAGGTATGCAGAAGAGCATTTCTGAATGCACAACATGTCGAGTCTTGAAGCAGATGGGCTACAGCAGCAGAAGACCACAGCGGGTGCCACTCCTGTCAACTAAGAACAGGAAACCGAGGCTACAGATCACACAGGCTCATCAAAATTGGACAAAAGAAGATTGGAAAAACGCTCCTTGTCTGATGAGTTTCTGCTGTGACATTCTGATGGTAGTGTCAGATTTTGGGATAAGCAAAGCATGGATCCATCTTGACTTGTACCAACTGTTCAGGCTGCTGCTGGTAGTGTAACAGTGTGGGGGATATTTTGGGCCCCTTAGTACCAACTGAGCATAGTTTAAACACCACAGGATACCTGAGTATTGTTATTGACCATGTGGTCTGAAAAAGAGAAAATATCCAGGGAGCATCAGTTCACATCAAACCTACAGCAGCAGAAGTCCACACTTGGTGCCACTCCTGTCAGCTAAGAACAGGAAACTAAGGCTACAATTTGCACAGACTCACCAAATTGGACAATAGAAGACTGGAAAATGTTGCTTGGTCTGATGAGTCTCGATTTCTGCTGTGACATTCAGATGATAAGGTCAGATTTTGGCATAAGCAAAGCATGGATCCATCTTGACTTCTACCAACTGCTCAGGATGCTGCTGGTGGTATAATGGTGTGGGGGATATTTTGCTGACCATGTCCATCCCTTTATGACCACAGTGTACCCATCTTCTGATGGCTGCTTCCAGCAGGATAACGTACCATGTCACAAAGCTCAAATCATCTTAAACTGGTTTCTTGAACATGACAATGAGTTCACTGTACTCAAATGGCTTCCACAGTCACCGGATCTCAATCCAACAGAGAATTTTTAGGATGTGGTGGAACGGGAGATTGTCATCATGGATGTCCAGCTGACAAGATCATGATCATGATGCCATCATGTCAATATGGAACAAAATCTGTGAGGAATGTTTCCAGCACCTTGTTGAATCTATGCCATGAAAAATTAAGGCAGTTCTGAGGCGAAAGGGAGTTCCACTCTTTACTAGCAAGTCGTAGCTAATGAAGTGGCAGATGAGTGTATGTCTCTATGTGTTAAAAGTCTAACCAGAGATAGAGGAGATATTACTTAGCAGGGAGCAGCAGAATATTAGTATGGTTTTGAAGAGGCAGACAATTTATCTGAAGCATCATTAAAAGTTCCCTGTAACATTAACTGTACTATGTAGAAGCAGCATGGTTGTGCTTTATGAAAGGGGTCTATTTGTGGAATCATTAAATGGTTTTCCAAGAAAAAAAAAGCACAATGGCTTTTTTAATGTGACTGAGGTAACTCTTGGAGGGAAAAATGTGAAACACAGTTTTAGCAGTCTCTGATATGCAGTACCAGTTGTGTGAGGATTTTTAGCCTTTCACTCAAGTGCAACCAGATGGGAGTTGGTATGGTAGTGCATCCCCGGCAGGAACGTAGCCCGCACACACATCCACGTCTCAAACATAGAAAACAAGCTTTTGGCTTCAGATACCTAACAGTATATCTTCTTCACATTCTTGAACCATTAGTTTGAAATCAACAGTATGAACCAAATTGGTCTTAAAATATTAAAAGAGGCATCTTCAACACATGCCAAGCTATGCCAAGGTGATGGAACAGTTGTTGGAGAGGCCTTGCACAGGAACCGACATATTCAGCTTAACTGCTTTGGGGCAGTAAATATGGAGCCTGTTCCAAAACTGATAAACTCTGTCCACTGGTAGTGTTTACACCAGACTTAAGCCTTGACATATGTTTTGGAAATGAACATCTGCTGAGGCTAGCGATAATCCTATAGGCAGCCCATTAAACACCCGAGGTTCACAGATAAGATATTCAGTATCCCTATATTCCCTCTCAACCCCTATCATCTTGGAACTGATTTCCAGTAACATGCATTGCTCTGAACTCTTAAGCTGTCTCAGGCTAATGCTACTTATCTGGCCTAAAACAGTAAGCAAGGTCTTTTCAGAGGTTAAATTCACACTGACCCCCCCAATAAAAG
Source organism: Paratilapia polleni (assembly GCA_015106735.1). NCBI lineage: Eukaryota > Metazoa > Chordata > Actinopteri > Cichliformes > Cichlidae > Paratilapia > Paratilapia polleni. The sequence goes on along the minus strand of VUQI01060117.1, from coordinate 46,611 downwards.
CTTTAATCATCTCACTTAATGTCATTGACAGTTTCCCCATTTATCTGAAAAATCCAGCAGATGGATTTTAGAGGGACACAAGGATAGTGGGTTCAGTTTCAACTAAATCACTTATCTCATCTCTGGATTTCACCAACAGATAATACTGGCTGTGTTTCTCATTCAGTCATATTTTATGTTGTTTTATATTGTAAGACACAAACTGACTGATTATAATTTACTGTGCATATCATCACACTGAATCTTTCAGATCATTTATATGGTGCTGCTGTGAGGTGCAGATGCATTAAAAAAAAATCATTTCCAGTGAATTTTCTGTTAAACTGCCCTTTAATATGATGCACAGTATGCTACACACATTTTCTTTATTTTTAACAGAAAATCACACTCTAGGAATTGAATAGTCTCAGGTGAATAGGTCATTAAGATGTTGATGTTTTAAAAACTTGTATCTTGAAGTGCAATTTTTATTATACATCTTTTGATTCTTACTGAGACCTTTTTTTAAAATTATTAATATTAAGTTCAGACAGAGAGATATTTTAAGTAATAATATTGTGACTGCAGCATCCTCCTCCAGTGACAGGCGTACTGTAGGTGTGCTTCATGACTCTGACATTTCAGTGTGGACTTGAGAAATGTTAAAACATGAAAGTGTACATGAACAGGATTATTACCCGTGGGTGGTGGAAAAAAAGAATGATGACAGAGGGGAGGCAGACGAGAGGGCTCTTCATTTGCAGAAGACAAAATGTTGTTGGGTGTCCAGCATTTATTGGTGTCACGATAATGCCATGTTGATGCCACTTAAATAACACAGGAACACAAGTGCTTCCATTTAAAATAATGGGCACTGCACTGTGGAAATAAGAAAACATTTGCACAAAGCAGTCGACCATTATCAATATTTTTAGCACTCGAAACAAGGAAAATGTGTAGTTAAAAAAAATAACAACAATAATAATAAACAAAATGTATAAAACCTTTGGCTGTTCTGGAGGATGCTGTACAGTAACCAGGTGCATTTACTTGCTCTTGATGAACTGCAAAAGTTCATGTTTGTATTTTACTTGAATATTTACAATTTCTGCTTCTTACATGTATTTATTATTAACACAGTTGCTCTACATGTAGTTACTTGTTGCTTTGCAGATTAACACAGGATACACTGTACCTCTACATATTGGTGTCATTAGTTTTCACTGAAGAAATAGATCTGAGTATTTATTTCTCAGCACCTCTGTGGGAACAATACTGGACTCTCTGTGCCCAGAGAGAGAGAAACTGGCCCACACACCTAAACAGTGACTATAATGCCATAAGACCAAGGACAGCTGCAGATTCAGATGAGCATTTTATATTCCTCACTAAGAATGATCCACATTGCGTTGCCCATGTACACTGGCTTTGGCTAAAATTAATATATTGTAATTATATTGTTATATGTCATGTCTAAATGAACTATCTGGCTTGGATTGTAATTTGAGTGACTGCTAAAACTAATTACTCATTTTAGAGTTAATTTAACTGCCTCTCTCAAAGAACATGTATTTATATGGCTTAAAGGGCTGAAAAACACTGAATAAACAGCATCAAGTTCAAAAGGCTACAGCTGTGGTGGAAATTACAGGATATCTCTTGGACATCAAAAGTTTAAGTTGTTCAAACCAGTTGGGTACAAATGGAGTAGGAGGAGCATCTATTTGTCAATGCCAATGCTACGACAGTTCTCCTATAACCTGATAAGAGACATATTTTGACAAATAAGTGAAAACTCCTGTGAAGGTGGGCTATGATTTTAAGCCCTTTAACATGGACTACATACTCACAATGACTAAAAAATGTATTATATGCATATATAACCACCAGTTAGCCTGTACTCCACAATATATTTCCAGTACAGTGTCATATAAAAGTAAACTGAAAATAGAAAAAAAATATTTTCCTGACATCTGGTGGTGTTTATTAAACAGCATGAATACGATAGATGAACTCTGAAAGAATTAGGTGGAAAGGCATAAATGACAAAAAGGCCCCCGAACTGCAATTTTCAAGGTAGGATATAAGGTTGTGAGAGTAAATATGCAAACAAATTCTTTTCAAAAGAGCTTTTCAGTGTCACTGTCTAAAAAAAAATCTCTCTCTCTTTTTTTTTTATACCAGCATATTTAGATTTCTACTTAAAAACACGTACGTAAAAACAAACAAACAAGCAAGCAAGCTAGTATGACTTTAATACCATGTTTTCAGTAATATTTATTATAGTTTAGTTTTATAGCATATAGATATCTCAATGCAGAATATTACAAAATGCAATACCCAAACGGCTCTTATAAAAGATATAAATATGTAAAATATGTAAAAATGGAAGACATTATCACTGATATTGATCTATTTTTTTTTATTACACCAAAGACCTGCAACAAGTGCTTGTATAATAGCCTATATTTCCTGGGACTCTATTATTCACAGCCCACTTCTCTGTGATTTACCATCAGGGAAATATATTCATACCTCACTTCTTTCTGTACTTTTTATGATTTGAACAGAGTTGAGAGTTAAGTTGAAATTTTCTATATTCATGAGGCCAAAATAACAGTCTATTGCACAGTGAGCCTGTGGGGGAAAATGGGAAAGAATAACATAACAAATCCAGACAGAGAGAGCCATATAGCTGTGCCACCACCACTTCCAATCTGTAGCCGGAGATGAGTATCAATCTGGTCAAAAAGCCTTCCTGTGTGCCGGAGCCGTCCTTGGAACTATTTAATCACAACATGGAACACTGTGGCAAATTGTTGCTTTCTGATTGGCCCGCGCTTGACAGCCATGACCATATGGTGGGAAGTGATATACCTACCTGCTATCTTCCCGTGAGTGATGTCTCCAGTAAAAATGATTACTTCATTTAACCACACATTATTCGGTTGGATAGGGGTTGGAGCAAAATAAAAATTTATTAGGCCATTGGGCGGCAAAGCACAGCACATCAGCTGAGCCTTTGGAGTGTTTGTGTGTTACCTCAAATGTGAATATTTTTTTAAAATAAAGATATTTATAGTATTTTTTGAGCTTAAAACAAAGCAAGACATAGCTTTTTACAATGTCTTTTTTAGTTTTAGTGAGTTTTCTTAATGATTTTTATATCTGTGATATAATGAAATGTCACTAAGCCATTTTTGTCTCAACACGTTGGTAGGGACCCACAAAACGGGCCATGAGACGAATCCAAGGTGTCTGAAGATAATGGAAAACAAATTTCAAAGTCCTAATCACATATATATTCCTGCAACAACACTATAGCGTGATATGTCAATCTTTAGATTGTTATTGCAAAAATATAAAAGTGTCATTTGAACAGTTCATTAATTACAGGCATGTAACCTGATTTGATTCAAGGTATCCAATAAAAAAAAAAAAAATCATAAGAGGTACTCATCAGTTACATATAAATATTAGTGAAACGACACACATGAAGAAGGGCCTCCATCAACAGAATTCTTGCTTATGGTCATTTTAACAATGGCAAGTGAAAAATAAATGAGAAAGTGTCCTGTTTAGTGATATTTGTCAGACATTTGTACAGTGATATGGAAATTGCATTTACATGCCACATGTCTCATGGAAGAACCAGCGCAGATATGTGGCATTTGGGTAAATGTCACCGGAAGGAATAAACAATCTCAGAGTTTCATTTCACATCTACACACCGTTATTCATTAGTGCTGACTGACATACACTGCAATTAGAAAAAGTAATATATTGTTAACTCCACAAAGCCACTAATAAATGCCAATAAATGATCTTTGGTAGTAGAAATCTTGTGTTAAATGATGGCAATTTAACACAATTTAACGGGATATAATTCAGCAGTGCGCCGTTTATAAACTTGAAAATACTGCATGTCATAGCCTAGGTCAGCCATTAAACCAACAAATTTAATAACGTGGCCATTATGCTTTCCCTCTTGAAAACGGTGTCCTATTAATGTTGAAAAAGTAGGTTTTCTTTATGTGAGCCCATTGCATGTGAGCACAGAGACAATATTAAGTTGCAAAACTGAGTTATTGTTTTAGCTAAGTGAATCCCAAGGACTCTTATTACATTAACCCATGACACAGAGATATACACAGCAGTAAACTGAATATTAAGAAGAGCATATGATTATATCAATCTGATATGGTAATAAGAGAGAAGTGATTCAGGGCTTTCAAAGGCTCAACTGAAAATCATGTATGCACAGTGTTTTGCAGGGTCTTATGGTATAATTATACAAGCTGCAAAGATTATTAAAATTAAATATTAAATGCTTAGTTCAAGGGCTTTAGCTGCAACAGTCACTCAGTCACTTCTGTCATGGCAGCCCACAGAATCTTCTTTATCTTGTCGTAGTTGTTGACCTTGCCAGTTGAAGTAACAGTTTGGTGTAGAAATTATAAGTTTTCTCCTCCTTCTCTCAGTACAAAGATAAATTCTACAAACAAGCTTCTATTTCACTGCCAGTGTGCCCTGTTAAGTACAGAGGAGAGCTGACATGTTTGCTGATAGAGTTGAAAAACCAATAGGATGCTGTATTCTGCACTGCCACTCTTGATTCGCCTTATCACTCAGCTATAAATCAGTCATAACCCACTGGCGAGCAATGACAGACAATGTTGTTCTGGACCCAATCATATATTTATTTTCCTGCATTTACACTTCACATTTACGATAACTGCTTTATTTTCACTTAGTCACCTACATCACTGGGAGACACATTTTCATCACTGAATAGATGGAGTTTGGTTGAAAACAGACTGCATGCTTCTATTTTCAAGTGAGTGAAAACATTTGCATTATGTTTACCCGATTGAGCAATTCAACTTTGGAGTATAGGCTTGGTTTCATTCTTTATCAGACAGAGTTTCTAAGGAAATATATTCATCAAAACCAGATGAGAAAAACATCAGTATGATGGCAAGTTTACTTAAAGTTTGTGCAAGACTGTGCCCAAGTTTAGATTGCTGTTTTGTCATAGAAAATGCATTTGTCTCTCAATCCACATGCACATTTTATATTCCACACTGTTTATATTTGACCTTAATATCCACCAGAATACATTCGTAGAACATCTTTAACCTGTTTCCAAAGAAAAACATTTTTACAACCTCCTGTTTGTTACAATCCTTTAAGATTGATGATGACCCTTTCAGTCAGCTACAGACATTCCAATTGTGAAAAGCTATCAGTGAAATGCTTCTCTGTGACAAGCTTCTCTGTGACAAGCAGATTAAATTCACCACCTGATCTCCTTAAATGATTTGCGAAAGTAGAGAAATTAAGCATATTTTGCTCACATTCAAAATTCTGAGAGACACATCTTCATGACCTAATAATTGCACTGAGATTTCTGGTGCCTGCAGTAGCCTAAAGTATATAGAAATAGGTCCATGATTGGAAGGTTATTGGTTTAAACCCCTGATACCACCAACACCTTGAAGGGGAGAATGAACAAGAAGTACCCTCCCTTTCTCACCACCTAATGTTGAGGTGCCCTTGAGCAAGGCAATTAACTACTCTGCACTCAAGACTCAGTGGCTGATATAAGGGGGATGTCTCTGTGCATGGCAGCTCCCAGATGTGAATGTACATCATTATGTGTCTGTGAAGCAGGCCAAGTCTGAAAAAGGTTGTGTGAGATCAGCAAGTTCACCTCCAAAAAAATCAAAACCTAACCTATTTTCATCAGGCTGAGTGCTGCAAGTAACAGTAGAGCTCATGCAGGCTATTCCTAAAGATTGGTATCAGGGATGATTCAGTTGTATTTTAATAGATCAGTATCTGCTGAAGTAAATCTGATGAAACAATGATCCCTGCTAGTGTTGTAGCTCTGTTCTCCTTTAAAACAGCATAGAGTGCAAGCATATCGCTCCACATCCAGCTAAAATTAAAGGTGCAGAAGTGCAACTGACTCAGAGTCTGTAACTTGACTGTGTAAAATGAAATGGATTGCTGTTCTCTGTGCAAGCTGATTTCTGTACTCGGCCATTGTTTGTGAGGGAGGAAAATATACTCTGCGACACTGCTCTGTTGCCAGCAGTGTTTTTGTAGTTCCAACGACTCCAACAGAGTGATACATCTTCCCTCTCGCGGCTTGCTACTCATCAATTTCAGATTGAATTTATAGCTATATTGTGAATCAACCAACCTATTAACTTTATAGCTGTTAATTGGTAGTTACATAAAAATATGGGACAAGACTTTGACACACACTATTAAATGACTGAAATAAAAACAACAACAACAACGGCAAAATAACTGGGGAGGGAACCACTTCAATGTTTTTGTGCTATTTATTGCTAAAGCTATAGTTTATGGTGTTTTCTTGCTTGGGGTTTGTTGACATCTCTAATTTATTATGTTTGAATTTCTACTGAGTAGCAGTGGAAAGCAGCAACATGCAGGTACTCAAGTCTTGTAACTGTATACAATTTTGAGGTACTCTATTTACTTAGTAATTCTACGTATGCTATGTTATGCTTCTAGTCCACTGTATTTCAGTGGGAAACACTGCACTTTTAAAATAAATACTTTCAAAGGTATTAAGTGATTCAGCTATTTCAAACAGTCTTAATAAGCTCCACCTTGACCAGCCACAATATTGACATTTAGCTGTTGTAGTGCACCCATAATAATATTCTGACAATAGTCATTCTTCTTTATGAGTACTTTGACAGCGCACCTGTAGTGCATTAGGCTTTTAGTAGTTTTATACTTTTACTGAATACAGAACTTTCACTTACTTCCAACACTTCCAGTGCTATTGGGGATGTTTTAATGAATTGGCTTGAGTGTGTATTTTTTTTTCTTTTCCTGCCCTGCAGGTGTTGTTGTTTATATCAGTGATTGATTGCTTGTTGTACTTTGTGAGTCTGTATGCAGGTTTGTTGTCATTTACGTCATGGCTTCACCAAAAACTACCTTTTTGGGGAAAGAAATACTGTGAAGTGTCAACAAAGTGTTGAAGGGGATTTTTGTTAGTTAAGAGCCAGTGCGTAGAAGGAATTGCACAGTAAGCTAATAAAAAAACTCAAACAAAAACAAACAAAAAACAAACAAACAAAAAACAGCATACACAATTACTTTGCTTACACGGTTTATTATTAAAAGTATTTAAATTATAGTAAAATGGGAAACTAGCAGAGGCTGTAAAGTGAGGTAATGACTGAAATAAATTGCCAACAGCTGCTGTCTCACCCCAAATAATTTAACCTCCATCAAACTTGGTTAAAACACACTTCTGTCTCAAATATATTTTCATTCTGAACCATGCAAAGCTATTTGTTTGTTTTAAGTCCTTTGGTTTAATAAGGCTGCGAATATCAGTTACACTAGAGATTGCGTTGTGTCTGTGCTGGGGTTCTGCACTCAGGAGAGTTCAGAGGCAGGAAGAGATCTAACCCCAAAGCATGAGATTTTTAATTGCTATGGCATAGCTCACGTCACTGGGCCTCATTTGTATGTCCAGGTGAAGGAGCAATTTGGTGTAATGCATTGACACAGATCATTTCCCTTCACCTCTTCTTGAGCTTCTCACCTCACTTCATCAGCAGAAGGTGGACAGGCAGAGAGAGTAATATACTGAACCCATCTGTTCATCTGTCAGACCTTTTCTCCTCACAATTTATAGCACGTCTATTTGTTGAGGTGCCTTCCCTCCCACAGAGGCCCCGAGAGAAGCTGCAGAAGTGAACAATTCTCACACCAGTTTCACAACCTGCGAGGGTGATTTGATGAGTCGAGCTGCATCATTTGTGATGGAGGCTTCAAATGCATTCTAGACTAATGGCAGTCAAGGCTACAAATTGCACCCACTTACACCCATATCTTGGTAAGCCTACTGTCTGATCCTGTCTGAGAGCAGTGTGCCTGACTCCATCGAGACAGGTGTGCTTCTGGCAGCTCCCTCTGAAGTATTGTCAGGCATCTTTTAGCAGTTCCAGGCTTTTCAAAGGCAGCCAGAAAGACAGGGTGGCTGATCCTGCATCCCCTAAACCAGTTGTTTCCTTTGATTTCCTTGCTAGGTTCACTTGGTTTGGATTATGAAGTCATTTTTATATGCACATTCCCATATTTTTTCCAGCATGAAGCCAGAATATGTGCCATCTGACACAACCTCTAAAACAACTGCTGATTAACAACAGAAGGGCAATCAATTCCCTCTGTGAGCAAGCTCAGGCTTCACCATTACTATTATGGCAGACATATGGTCATTTTTTTCACTTTGCATAAATTACAGTCTTGTACACTTCTGTTCCTGTGTTGGAGGTCTTCCACTAGTGTTGTCACACTGCATTAATGCACAACATCAGGTTTCAGATATTTATTTACTGAGCAACTCAGCGACATGGGAAAGGGGCCATTTCAGTGTTTAGTTGTTCCCAACATTGATAAACAACCTTGACTTGCATTCAGATAAAACCAGACATCCAGAGTACAATTTTCTGCATACCACAGCACAATTGTGTCTCATCTAAGTATTTAGTATTTAGTTGTGATACATGAGCGGAGAAAGACAGCAGTCAAACCTCCTATGAGAGCCAAGGTGTTCAGAGTACTCCAGAGAAACTTCCTGCTGGCTAACTCTGTGATGATACGCTCAGGTGTGAATGGTAATCAGATGCAGATACACACCTCCTTATCTCTAGAATTATTATCTCTAGCACTGAATGTCTGACTATTTAAGTGATCACTGTGAAATTGCCAACTGTCACTGTTTCTGACTCTGGCCCTTCTCCAAACCAGTCTCTCCCTGCTCGAACTTCACCACAGAGTGTCACTCCACGTGAAGTCACACTCACAGGGCGAGGGTATAAATATACAGGCAGGACTTGGGTGGTTCACTGGCTCACTGTTGTTTCACAGCAAGAAGATCCTGGGTTTATGCATTGTGTGGTGAGTTTGTTTACTCTATTCAAACTGTTTTCTACCACCTCAAATAACATGCATGTTGGCCATTAGGAAGACTCAGCCATGACAGTGGCCTGAGAACAGGAGTTGGTCCCCTGGTGTTTAGCTGTAGCTACCCTACTGCTTGCAAATAATTAGAATATGCTTGTGGGAATATGCTTGCTAATTTTGACTTTCACTGTGCACAATCAGTGGCCTAAAACTGTGTGTATATACAAACAGAAATGTGTATACACATATTTTTAAATCTGCGTGTACTGATTTTCCTGTTTTACAAATCTTTCTGCAAATGTGCAAGCCTCATTTCCATTTCCATCTTTGGCCATGATTGGATGCAGACACTCCCTTATTTCATTACTTTCATCAGTTGCACAGAAAATCACTGTTTGCACCACAAGTTGTTTGACACGGCAATGAAAAGAACAAGAAAGAGGAAATGCAATATCACTAAGTGTGAAACTGACAGAGAGAGAAGAGGTGAAAAGAAAATGTCCTGTATTTTGTGATCTGTCTGTTTTGGAATCACAAATAGAAGAAAAACTACTAAAGGAAAAAAGTAACAGAGACTATCAGCACTGTACAGTAGGTTCAGAGCAAAGAACCCTGCAGAGGGAAAAAAGTGCATCAGTTCACACAATGAAAAGCAGACCGCATGGCTGCAGCCATTTATAACATACACATAAACCAGTGATAATAATAATAATAGTAAGGGGCCTGATCACGTTTAGTACATTTAAAATGTACATAATCTGGATAGGTGTGTTAGTAAGCAGAAAAAGCATAAATTCTTAAATTCTTAAAGTCTGTCTCACCATATTTTTGATCGCCACTTTACTGTATCAGGTGTGACTTGCCTTTATTTAGACCAGTTTATGTGTAGGAAAAGACATGCATGGTTTTGGTGCATAGACATTGTTTCTACATCTGGCTCCTGGTGTAAAACGTTCAGTATGACAACAGACCCATTCTCTACAACCATAGCTCAGTTGACTGCAGTGCGTTTTTTCAGTTTAACAATTCTCTATACATTAAAAAGTCAGTAAATATGCAGGTATGTACTTAAAACCGTTACATTCTTGCCATTCATTCATTCATTCATTCATTCTTGAGTGCTAGACAAGGAGCTAAAACTCAGTGTAATGCTCTGTAATTTAGCTCAGAGCCCTTTAACACTATCAAATTGTTTTCATATTGTCATTTGGTACATTTTTGTCAAAGTAAATTTGACAATATTATATTTAAAAGACAAAGCCTTCTCATTTATTTAAGCTTAAATTACTTAATCATTTAATAAAAACTGAATTGATATATATTGTTGTTTCATTCATGACCTCTCCATAAGGACTTACAATTATGAACTTGTTTAACATTAATACCAGCCCATATACTATGTCAAACAACCCCTGTGGCTTATCATTGGAACACTAGCCACTGTGCATTTGAAATGAATGTCAACTTTACTCAGATCAAGCAAATTTTACCTGTAAATACAGGGTCATGATACAGGGTTACCCAAGATAGGAAGGTTTATTAAACCAAGTCAGTTTTAGCCTTGGCAAATCAGTCCATTTCTGTCTTTACTGAAACTAGTCAAATTTAAGCTCAAGGTAACATATAACTTCAGTTATATTTGATATTTGATACAGATTAAATCATCACAAAATGTGTGGTGCAACTCTTATACTGAGGTTTCTGATGATTCTGACTAACAATTTCTCCTAAAGAAGTTCAGTAGCCTTTGGAAGTTAACGGTAAAATGTTTTTTACAGATGTTGAGCCAAGCATCAGCCTTCCATGGCACATCCGTTTGGAGTGACAGGCTGCCGTTCTGATTTAAGCTAATAAAAAATAACCTCTGCTTTGCCTCCAGAACTGACATATTGCATATGCGTATGCAGGAGGAGCAGCAATTTATTTCTTCACAAGGGGTCACTTGTATTTTTAATAATTCATCCAGCATATGTTGAGATGTCAGTTGCTATGCTTTGATCAAAAGCCAGGCTGTCTCTCACCGAGCCATCAATTTCCAATGAAAGTATTTGGACTTCAACACACACCTGCCATGAATGTGGCACAGAGATCTTATAATCCATGAGGTTGTTCACTCTTAAAAAAAAAAATCTCTGCAGTCCATGAAAATAAAGTTTATTATCACATTCACATTGTTGTAAGTTGATGGCAAAACAGTTGTTGAGGAAGGCAGAAAGAAACGCCTGAGAGAGAACAAGGCTGAAGAAGAGGAATTTTTGCATCTACTGCCTTCTGCTGCCCTCTTGGGATATGTAACACCTCTGGCTCTTCTCTCTTGGCCTTGGTTTCTTCTCAGTGCCTGCCAATGAGCTTTAACAGGAAAACTTTTAGATGGTTCTAGGTCAAATTAGGTCTATCACTTCCCTCCTCCATTTTACTGGATTTGCTGCACACTTTTGCTGTTTGCGTTTTGGTTATTTGCCATATTTTTCAACTGGAGTGCAAAGCTGTTACTGTTTTGTGCTTTGTCTTTTAGTGGGCATCATACTCAGTGCTCTAAATCCAGTTGATCTGGACAGTGAACTTATGAGTAAGAATTAATTTTACTTGTGTATTTCCTGGTGATAACTTAATGTTTTTTTTATTTACACTTGGCTATATGTTGCTACAGGTAATAAATGGCTGTGCTTTTTAAGACAGATGAAAAACCTCCACCCAAGGAGCTCAAGGAGCTCGTTCAAACAGCAAATTTGCAAAAAATAAGTACAACAGATTAAAATCTACTTCTATTCCTAATCGCCAAGGAGTAAAAATACTCCTTAGGGAATAAGAGACAACGATGCAAGTGTTCTAAAAATACACATTAGAATTTTTTTTATCTGTAGTTTTACAGGAAGTTGTGATATTGCAGTCTGACACCAGTTATTCAAGAGCCAGTTTAGTATTCATACAAACATAATTAGATTGTAAGCGGACAAAGATATTTCCCACAAGGTAGTAAAGGGTAGTTGGATAATAAAGTTATGTTTCTATGGCAACTGCTGGCACCGATAGAATATCAAGGAAGAGTGAAGAGCAGAGGAGGGAATAGATGAGGATCTGTGATCTGTGTCTTCTCTCCTAAAAATGGTAGTTTTCTACAACCAATTTCTTTCTATCTTTCTTTCTTTACTTTTTGTAGTGTTATATTAGTGTTTTCTGGTGGTCAGATTTTTTTTATTTATTATAATATTAATATATATATAATATTATTATTTTATTTATTTATTTTTTAACATGCATAGTTTGAATCTGGGTGTAAAAATGAAAAAAAGAAGAAGAAAGAACTGGATAATATGGGGTCAAAAACAAATGGTAACAGTTGGGAAAGACACTTACGGAGAGCAATGAATACCAAACTGTTAAGTAATAGTATCATACTGTTACGGTAATACGTATAGACCTTTAGTAACTTAATCAGACCTAACCTGTGTATGGTAAGAGTAAACTGGTTTCATCGAAGCCACATTTAGGCTTAAAAATAATGTAATATGGTGACATTAATGAGATAATAACTTTATAATAAAGAGGTAATACTGATTGATGTCATCAGGCTATAGATTATTGTCAGCCTAAAACTTTCAACATCACCTGAAACTTCATAATAATTTTCCATAAATTCCATAATATAATGCTGAAATTCATCATCCTTTATCTTTCCTGTTTATTTTAAGGTAATACGGTAAAAAAATATGTTTTTAAGTCTGTGAACTGTTACCTGGAAACTAATTGGCAGCAAATTGCAAAAATTATCTATTCCTATGCTTCAGTTTCTATTTAATTTCACAGCAATATTTGATTAAACTAAAGTTTAATAATTATGAATCAAGCACGCGTTTTACTGTACAACGAAACCACTGGGAACTGGAACTTTGATAAACCAGCTTTATCTAATATGTTCCATGACCAGATGAATTGAAGTGATGGTTCACAAAAGCTTTATTGATTGAGCAAATCACAATGGTGGGGTTATGTAGCCGCACTCTGATCACACTATGGACACAACATGAGAGCTTAGAACACAAATCAAAAACAGTAAATTACTAACCCTGACCAAATGGCACAATAGTTTAGGTGCCGTCTACAAATTTACAATTCTGAGATATTTTTGTCACAAGCTTCTGAAAATTAACAACTGTTATTCATTAATGAAATTCATAAATGTGACAAATATAATTCTATATTCAATTTAATTTTATATTTGATGAATTAAATTCTACTTTTAACAATCCTTTGCTTTACCTACCAATGACAATCACTAGTTGAGTGCTATGGGAAGGTCTATTCAGCAAAACATGAAACATTAAAATAATGACAATTAATATA
>VUQI01060117.1:19997-33307 GCA_015106735.1 Paratilapia polleni | reverse complement strand
AATCATCATACCAAAAAAAAAAAAAAAGAAAAGAAAAAGAAAAGGAATCACTTGTGGGAAACCGCTTTAACTAAGGTCCTTTAAGCATGCCTCACATTACATACTTCAATTACTGTAAAAAGGTTATGGAAAATTAAGCAAGTGTTAAGCATGACAGAACTGCAGTGCTTTTGGCTTTAAAACAGCAGTTTTGCTGGCTTATACATTCTCACTTATAGACACAGAAAATCAGTTAATGGGAATAATGTTACTCAGTATTGTTAATAACATACTAAAGGTAGATAGGTTACATAATACTACCAAACAGCAATGACTGCAGCCCTGATTCATTTACACGGAAACCAGCACAAGTGTTCCCATGTAACCACTTTCTGTATATACCTTTAAAAGGGGAATTTGAGCACTATAACATAGTAAGAACGAAAAAAAAAGAATGTTCAAGAATGTTTGTGTGATTTTCATATTTCATTTTTTAATCCAGATATTGCATTAGCTGGTTACCATAATAATATCTATAATATAATAATCACTATAATCACTATACTATTACTAAATAGTTTTGCCCCATCACTACCTTTAAAACATATTTCCTAATTATTATGCTTTGTTTTTGGCTTCTTATTACCCTGTTACATAATTTTCATTCTAATCTCATCCAGATATATCTATTTAACAAGCTATTACCTAGTTATTAGTTTCAAACTACAATTTATTATGATCCATCATTTTTATTGCTGTTCAGATTAATTTTATTATTAATTATCAGCTGTGATAAAACAGATCTTCTGATGTTTTTGTATGTTTATTTACTTGACTGAGTGTGGAAAAACATGACAATTTCAAAGCTAAAATCAAGCTTTAACAAGGCTATAGTGTTTTCTTATTCAGGGTTACATGGGGGCTGGAGCCTATCCCAGCTGTCACAGGGCTAACAGAGAGACAGACAACCATTCACGCTCACATTCACACCTGCAGCCCATTAAGAATTGCCTGTGATTGCATGTCATTGGATTGTGGGAGTACCTGGAGAGAGCCATTGCAGTCACAGGGAGAACATGCCCCAGTTGGCCAGTGGATTTTTTTCTTTTTACTTTTTTCAAACGTATTTGATAAATAAAATAAGCAGCTAGATACAGCATTCTGGTTGGTATCATATGTACGCACTATGCCCAAAGGAGTAGGTAGAAGTTTAACACTTATCGAGACCTACTCCCTTTGAACCCAAGAGCTTATTGCTGTGAGGCAATGTTGCAAAACCGTGCCACTTTTCTTTTATTCCTTTTCTTTCTTTTTTCTTTTAAAAAATGTATTCCTACATTATTATTTGTGGTTTCTTTGGCAACAAGGAGTGTTATGGATATTGGACATTTCAGTGGAAAAATCTATTGACAGTTTTGCCTTTCATAGCCACTCTGTTTAGGTTTGTGCAGGATGCAGGTTTTGTTGATCAACAATCATTTTTATTTGTGACCAAAAATTTTAAGTAAAATCAGCCTGGTGTAAAAATAATATAGAATGAAAAGTTCAACTCATTTTGCATGTGTCTATTAGCATTGCTTTTAATGTGTTATTTCATGTCATGAATGGGCTAAGCGTGACCTTAACCCTAACAGTAACCTTTTCCAATGCAATTTAATGCAGTAAAATGACACAAAACAAGATTGAAATGACATATGAAACATGCCCAGAGTGGTGTGCTATTTATACATAGTCCCTTGATATCATGTTGGTGGAGCATACTGAGCCTTTAGATGGTTGAACAAACAAATGTAGTATGCTGTAGGAGTTTTTCCACCTTAGATCTGGTTTGCTGTTGAAATCCATTGTATCTGCTGTGATTTTTTTGCTGAGCATAGCTGTCCTTCAAAAATGAAAAAAGCCAACAGTTAGTGAATTTTGGTATTCAAAGCAACCTTCACAGCATTTATTACTGTGCATAAGACCATAATCACTAAATACTATGTTTTCTTAAGGAACTCATCACCCTTCTACTTGAGGAGGTATGTTTTCATATTTGCAGATGAACTTCATATTGTGGTTTATTGATCTATCATTTGCAGGATTCATTCCAGATGCCATATATGCCATATTATGACATAACCATCTCTCATATTCAATTTATCAACCAATGCGTGCACATAGTGATCATTACTTATCAAGAGCTGATAATACATTCAAGACCCTTCATAAAAGAAACTGCATTGGGTGTCTTCTTCTTTAATGCAGTTTGGTTCTTGAGGTAGGTACAATTTCTTTGGTTTCTGGTAGTACATATACAGCAGGCCACACACATGAATGTTAATACACTTATTTATGTTAACAATGAAAACAGAACATAAATAAGGAACACCACTAATGTCTGTCTGGGTCCCTGGTCCTACAGGTAACTGCTAATGATCATAGACAAAAATCCTTGACATATGTCCCTCTCTACTGGCATTGCCCAGATGACAAATACTAGCTCACAAAAAGTACAGACATATCCAAGCTGTGAGACAGCTACTAAAGGCTGGCACCAAGAAAAATTAACATGGAAAGGTTGTCAAAAGTGCACCTCACTTCCAAAAATGAACACCTGGATTCTGCTGTCATTATCAATAACAACATGTGGTTTATTAAATTTATCTTTCAAATTCACATCAAATTGCTTTTTGCACATATTAAAAGTGGATGACACAAAGATTGTTTATACAGTCCTGATGGGATGTCTATGGCATTCTTTCATTCCTAACCATATGGGTTAATTTATAAATGCAATATATTGCACATTGCATTTAACAGCTGCATTTCATGGAATGGATCCACTGGTGTGAATTTTTTCAAGTACTATACTAGTATAACTCAAAGTACAACATTGAGTTACATTGCTTGAGCTATTATTTTTATTAGGAGGGAAATAATGTACTTTTCCACACAACATTTATGGGGGGGATTAGTATTTTAGATACAAAACATGGGATGGACTTTTAAAATATAATACACTTTTAATGTAGCTCAAGACAGCTTCACTTTGGCCAGCCAAAACAAGCAAACTTACAAATTTGTGCACTCATAATAATATTTTAATATTACACAGTATTGTTAATTTTGATACATTTACATAAAGAAGATTTTAATAGTGGACTATTATTATTTCCATTGCTGGATTTATACTTACAGTATGTACAGACCTGAGTCGAGTCGTGTTGCTATTACTGCACCACCAGATGTACTCTTATTGTCACGTCACTGTGGAAATAATCACGTCCTAATCAACTGAATAGTTCTTTATGACAAATACATTTCCTGCTGCTAGTAAAAATCACTCCAAAATTTTGTTGTTGTTTATTTTATTTAAATCCACTTAGAGCTTATCACATGATAACTAATCTTCAGCTGACTCAAACCAGCCCTCATCAACTTACCAAAACCTACAATTGCACCCTACACATACCTCGATGTACATTTATGAGAAGAACATCACACACAGTAACTAGGACCTGTAGCTTCTTACTTTTTTTCTGAATTAATACATATTACCAAATAATGTCTTTGTTGGAATCCTGTGAAATGCAGTTAATTCATACTTTTGGTGGCATTTTGGTTAAGCAGTTTTCTGTTGAAGATTGTTTGGTTTTTTTCAACTAAAAATTGCTGATTTTATTTATGTTGCTGTAATCGCTGTATATTAAATTATCACTTCAATCTATGTTTTTGCCATAATGAAAAATACAATTAAAGCACAACATGGAACATGGAAAAATATCTGACAGTACATAACAAGTGTGGAAGACTAATCAAAAGCTTAGCAAAATGAGCAAAAACACTGAATAATCACATCGCCTGATTAGAGGAATACAATTATCACAAACTAGCTATAAAAAAAGAAGAAAAAAGCAGACAAAATAAATCAGATGCTTTTGGACTGAGAAACACTATAAAGCTGCAACATGTTTGTTGTGATTGCTGAATATACACTTTGAATATAAACTGACCATTTAACCAAAATGTTGCATGGCAGATTTTCCAGTTATTTCCAGTCACATAAATGATAGGAACTATCACTTTCATAGTCTGACTGTAAAAAAATATTTTCTTCTCCTCCTTTCACTTTAAAGGACAAGATGATGATGACACACATTTGAAAATGACATCCATAACTGTGTAATGTATGTGGAAGTATTAATTTCTTTCTTATCCTGTGATCCAGTCCCACTTGCAAAGCATGAGATTATCCAAATGTATTTGGATGATATACGTTAAATAATGTCTAGTGACTGTATGGTTGGCTTTGCTGGTCAGAAATTATTTTAGTACTCTAGTGCTTATTTTGAATTAGTGAAATCTGTTGGGAATTAGTCCTTACAGTAACTAATTTGTGATAATTACTAACAATATGAAATATTTCATATTACTCTTATCTTTGCAATTATATTGTCCATAAAAAGTCTCTTCAGGTCTTACCCGTTATGTTTTCATGGAATTTTAATTGTTGCACCTAGTCTGCAAAATGTGTACTAGATAAATCTAATTGCAATTAACCAGGAGATATACTGAGTTAAGCAACAATCTCAAAACCATGTTAGCTTGTACCATTATTTTTGTGGTTCCTATAAGATTCTGACAGTTTTGATTAATTAGCAGGATGTCCCACTTACCACAGTAGAGCTTAATTAAACTCCCCATTTGCAGTAGTGCTCAGTGGACCTTTGATTAACACAAGCTTTTGTGGATAATTTGGATGATATGTACCACGAAAAGGAGAAATTACATTGTGAAACATGAGTCTGAAATTCTGAATGATCTGAGCTGAGTCTGCAGGATTTTCAGCACAGTCTGATGATCAAGTCTCTAACGAGTAAATTTAGTTGCTCTGATCAGTGAGAGCTTGATCTAAATCATCTGGTGGAAATGACAAAAATTCCCAATGCTGCAGAGTGGTAGTTAATAAAACATGAACTGCAAGGGGGAAACCCTTACAACACTGACATCTGAGCTATTCTAACAGTAAAGTTTGACACTGTATACAGAGTGCTAAATTACCTGCCAAACACCCTGATATCCTGCCTACCATTTTCCTCAGTACATGAGGTACCATTCACCCCTGTGAAGTGTATTTATTTTCCCACTGTGTCTTTCTGAGTTATGAACCCCATCCGGCCTGAGAACAGCAAAGAAATGCAGCATCACCTCGAGCAGAAAGACAACAACAGCCCTGAATTGTTGCTGGAATTTTTGTTCTCACTGAATCTGGCTTTTTCTTTTTTTAATAAACTTTTTCACTCCTTTATGAATTCTCTGCATGCATAAAAGCATTTAATGCATATAACCATTTAGTTGTATTTATTTATGCAGAGTTTTAAAAGCTGTAGATGGTAAATGGTAAAATAATGGTAGATGGTAAAATAATGTTAATAAGTAATGACAGATTTTTAATTGTTATAAATAACAAAAGATATTGATGGTTAGAGCCTAATGGATAATCCAATCAGTGTTCAAAAGAAAAAGCTGATTTTGGGGAATATTTGAATATTTTTGTGGTTTGGTCTGTCGGTCAGACAAGACATTTGATGATATCCTTTTAGATTTTAGATAATCAAATCTAGATAATAAGAGAGACCAGTGTATCAACTCTAAAATAACTGATTGATTACATGTATTGAAAAAAATCATTAGTTTCAGTCCAATAAGGCCCAATATTGGCCACAGCTAATTTTACTAGAGGAAGGGTGCAGCATTTATACGTTGGTGCAATAAAACAACCACTGCCTTCAGCTGAGAGTAATGGTAACAGATAAATTAACCGTTGTTATGTGAGCTGATAATACAACCAGTAAATATGCTTATCTCATAAAGGTTGCTCAATTATATCTAATTACTGGATGGACAGGATATAATTAGTCAAGGCGATGATGCTTAATCTTAAGAAAAGGATAAGTGCTCTCTCTAAAGTGTCCATGTGTTATCATCACCCCTCTGTTAAGGATTAAAGGAATGTTAATATATGCGTTTACCAAGGGAGGTGATGCTAAGCCAGCGCCTGGCTAAAAGCAGGGAATTATGAGAACAGGGAAAGGACTCGGGGTCCTTTGATCGGATTACTGTATTTACCCTTCAAGAGTTTGTAACTCAGGTGCCTCAGCCACTCACAGCATCTGAAGCCTAGGCTATTATTTCCTCTGATTAGAACATTGTTAAGTCTCTCTTTCACCCAATGAAGAAACAGTCTGGCAACAAAGTGAAGCAAAACTTTTTAACTCTCAACTTCATAATATAGCCAGATTAACGTTGCAAATTCTGTGAGACTGCAGATGACACAAGCATTGTTCCAGGGAGCGCGCTCTGCAATCCACCCCTTACTTCAGAAACTCCCCCCATTTCAGAAATTTATTAGGGGATTTGTATTTCTAATGACACCTGCGCCCTGCCACCAGAGCAATGTAAATAATCCCATCACAGAGTCCCGACTCATCAGCGACATGCTAATCCCTTGTTTAAGGCAGTTACACAGACCCCACCCATTAATACCGCCTTCATAAAGACACAGCTTAGCATACATTATAGAGTGATAATGTGGCAAATGCTTACAGCCAACTTGAGAAATCTCCCTCTCTGCTCCAGGAGGAACATGTCACCTCTGCTGGTTTCATAAAGGTTTTGCCACACTGCCTCATGCTTTGCACTTTTAAATGTGGGAAAAATAAAAAAAAACTAAAACTCTCATCTTTGTGATGTATTGGGACAGAGTTAAAGCAGTAATAAATTAGACCAAGGATTTAGTCCTTGGAGAGAGAACTGGAGGCACAAAAATTAAGATCTTGGAACAACAACTCTCCCCAGATACTTCCAATAGTTTATAAACTTCATGGTATGGGATTCACTAAAGCAGCAGTGGATAAGTCAATCAGCATTTTACATATTGAAAAAGGTGAATTTTAGTTTGCAGCTATCATTTAATTTACAGTTCTATTGTAATGTGTTAAATGTATGGTTTGTGATTAAACAGGTGTATCTTGCCAGTGTCTACACAGAGAGATTCAATTCAGTTCACTTTAATTTATATAGTGCCAGTTGCTTTGGTTAGATTAAGGCACCAAAAGTAACTGGCCAACAAGCAAATACAACAATTTCTTGGCTAAAAAAAACTCTTGCACTGGCACAGTATCTTGTAATGGGTCATTACAAGTGGGCAAGATACTGGGCTGGATAACAGGATGCAAAGACTTTAAATGCTCTTATTCACATGATCGCAAGAGAGTGGCTATAAATCTGGGCTACTCTCTGTTTATAAATGATCTGACTGGAT
The DNA here is from genome assembly GCA_015106735.1 of Paratilapia polleni. Classification (NCBI taxonomy): domain Eukaryota; kingdom Metazoa; phylum Chordata; class Actinopteri; order Cichliformes; family Cichlidae; genus Paratilapia; species Paratilapia polleni. The sequence continues at coordinate 26,022 of VUQI01060117.1, read as the reverse complement.
GATAGTCACCTTCTGGCCTATTTTAGGTGAAATTGACCCAGTATGAAGCATAATTGCAGACTGATGATTGATCGCAGTGATGACAGCAGAAAATTACTGTTTAATGGGCTGATAACATTTGAAGCAGATGCATAAAACCATAATCACATATTACATCATGCACTCACAAATTACATCATGTTTCTATGCCTTAAATTAGATTATGTGCAATATGTGTTTTTCTTCATCATAAAGTGATCATAAAGTTCTCCAACTATGTCAATAAAAATCTAAATCATACCGATATCTCTGCTATATATATATATATATATATATATATATATATATATACACACACACACACACACACACACATATATACATATACATACATACATATACACACAGTGGTCCCTGTGGTAATTGGAACACTCGGGGCAGTGACCCCCAAAATGGGAGAGTGACTCCAGCAGATTCCGGGAACGACATCTGAGATCTTTGTCCAGAGGAGCGCAGTCCTAGAAACAGCTAAGATACTGTGCAGGACCCTCAAGCTCCCAGGCCTCTGGTGAGAGGACCCGATGTATATACACTGTATATACATGTATATATATATATATATATATATATATATATACACACATATATGTATTTATACACACATATGTATGTGTATATATATATGTGTGTGTACGTATATATATATGTGTATATATATATGTGTATATATATGTATACGTACGTATATATACACACATTTATACATTTCTCAAGATTTATATGTATATAGATATATATGTATATATTTTACAATGTCAGTGTGTTGGAGGTAGACTACCACCTTCACTGAGTGGTCTGCCACTGCTGTACTCACACTGCAGTTGAACCAGCCATGAATCTTATGGGGTTGAAAGGGCTTGTTTTAATATCTTTTTGGCTTCATCTGTTGGGAGTTTGTATTGACCCTGTGGGTGTGTATCGGATAGCAGCACTCCTTGTACAGTTATAGAAAAAAATCAGGACTGTGAAAACTATGAAACTAAGTCACGGATTTAAAAGAACAAGAATTGTGCTTTAAAAAAAGAAGAGAAAGCACAATCATTGGACTGCTTCTTTGCATTCTACTTGATTTATTATTTTTAGGGCTGTTATACAGTCCTACACTACTTTAGTGTTTGCCCAAACCTTTATGTTTTGACACTTTAATCATCATAAATTTAAATTACAGTACACAGCATGTCTATTTAAGGGTATAATACTCCATTGCACCCCAACCTTCCTAACTCTGACATCTACACATTGTGCATTGCCCAAATGCACACTTAATGTTTAATGTATCCCATATACCCTTCACTGTCCTCAACAAATCTCGGGTCCTGTTGGTTTACCCAGATGAGGAAATAGTGAGTTATCAGTAGTAGTTATCAGATATAGTAGTTATCAGTATCATGTAGCAATAGTATTCAGAAATATGCAAATGCAAAAATAATAATAGGAGTATACACTGGAATGTTTTAATAAGGACCCACAAGAAGCTACTCTTTCTGTTACACACCACATTAATGAGTGTCATAAAATCAAATTCCATCCCACCATAACAGAAATTCACAGCATATGAACCTGGCATTTGTTAGCAGTGGTGTAAATAATGTAATATTTTGACAGAAGAGAGCAAGATATAAACCAAGATTCAATTTATCTGTAAACGCAATCCTTTAACATTTCATCAAATACATTTAATTAAAGACTCAATTTACAATACACTCAAAAAGTTGGAGAAAAATAGTTTTGCACTAATTCATTTGTCACAAAGACAGTGTCAGTTTTACAATTCAGGCTATATTCAAAAACCATTAATTATTAAATGAGGACTTGTTCCATGCCACCAGAGTTAATATTTATCACACATATTTTTATCCATCTTCTGCTTGTGTTCAGGTAGAGAATGTCTAAGAATCACAGGTAATCAAGTATGATATCATCCAGCAATATCTCGAGAGAATTTAACCTCCAAACAGCTCGTTATGCAAAACTTTCAATCTCTGTAAAATGACATCTGCCACAATCTCTTTGGACATGATTTCTTGACATCAAGTTTATTAGATGGTTGAATTGTGTCCAGCTTGTATATCATGACCTTTGTTTGCTTATACCATATTTGTGTTCATATGTTTACATTAGGATTGAGTAATTTATGCATGTTATGAATGTGTTAGTTACCTGGAATGTCTCAGTCAGTCTTGAAAAAAAAACAGAAACATGACATACATAATTTCACAAGGTTTTGTGAGAACATCATCAGTAATGACTGAGATTTCATTTCTAACCCCATATTAAACAAATGGTAATTCTGAGCAGTTCTTTTTACTTAGCTAACCAGCAAATAACCAAAATAACCAAATATCCATACCAGTAATGGGGTGTAAGAGGCTGTAATGCTTTCTGATCACATTGTCTTAGAACTATTGTACCTCCCCATGAGGCAGAAACTCCTCTCACGCAAAGATGGCAACCTTTTATTCAGACCCAAACTCTCTATGGCTGTGTTTTTGTCTAAATAGCTGGACCTGCTCCTGAGAGTTTGATAATCATATTGCATTTTCTGCACTCTCTGCAGGATGGCAATAGATCAGCCTCTACCTCGAAGGTGCATGTGCCCACCATCGTGGTCCACATGGTGGAGAGTGAAACCACACCGTAGAGTCTAACTGACTTCTTATCTGTTTTCTAAAGGGGACTCTGTGGTAGAAGCCTTATGAGTTCCTCTGTGGGATTTGTACTGAAGCCAAGTTCTGAGTGCTTGAAGCGCTTTGTCTGCTCCCTTTTGAACCCAAGGGGAAGCCTTAGTCAAAGGGGCCGTCTGCCAAAACAGTCTTTCTTCTCGCTAAAACCTCAGCAAAGAATGTGGGTAAGCTCCACACCTTGTTCATGAGCCAAATGTGCATGTGCAGGAACTCCTCATTCCCTCCCCAAAAGACTTCCATGCCAATCAGGCCAGTGAGCTGGCAGCATATGACCTTGTTCATCAACAATGTGAGGAGGATGAGATATAAAAACAGCTTTACCCAGTGTGGCCTGGCTCCATAAATGGAGGAAAAAGCTAGGTTTTGTCAGTTAGTCAGTGTAAGAGTCTGCCTTTTTTGGACCATAGCTCATGCCCTGTTTAAACAGGCTCTTCAAATCAGCTGAATGAAGTCTCTATGTCCTGGGCTGTGTTGGTTTCCTGCTCCAACAGAGAACCTGCAGGTTGCCTTGAGGCAGCTTTGCCAGAAATGACCAAAAGACTTGCAGAGGAGTGTGAAAACAAAAATCTGACATAGACTCTAAATATTAGCTCTACCATTGTTGGATACATTTGCTCCACTTGTACTCCATAGCTATCAGTGAAGAGATCAAAAACCAAAAGTAAAAGTAATGGTGAACAACCAGGAAGAAAAATGCAAAGAACAATATCTGTATTTTGTGTGGCATCTCTGGCTTTGCTATGTAGAATTGGGATGCACCAACAGTATCAGGCTATTTCAATGCTGAGGCTGTCTCTTCTTTTTATCCTTGCTGATAACAGTCACTGCTTCTGGTATCAGGCAGGATGGAGTAGATTTGATAAACAGTTGCCTGTGGGTTTATAAATTGTTGTGTGTCATTTTTGATTATTTTCATGAATCAATAAGGTACATTACTAGGCACAGTACATTATGGGAAGTGTTAATGGTTTAAATTCTTGGACTGAGGACAACCACATAACTGGAGAGAGGTTTATATCACTGGGAATGAAACCTCAGTAGAAAAAGAAGGCAAAACTCAGGATGATGGGCTTATGTTACCTTTGTGGAATCTTGGAATCTTGTGTGTAAAGTTCACTGGTGATTTTTTTGTGATTTTTGCAGTTGAATTTATGAGCAAACAAAATGTTGTATCTAATTTTATGTAATCTTTATAAATAAAACCACGTTTTTGAACATACACTTTCCTGGACTTAGAATATTATCTTTGAATAATAGTAAATGGATGGAAAACTCATTTTGTATTACTTCAAACATTTTTGCTTGGACTTTTCAGAGATAAAGTCCTACTTTAACTGTCCAACAAATTATGGACCTAACTGTAAATAAAGGCATTGAATCCTATATACAAAAGGACATAAGACATAATACATGAGCTTAGCAAAAGCTTTCATACTGGTTGTGTTGCACCTTTGTTATTTAATTCAGTAGCATGAGAGTAGCATCCATATAAATATCCATATCAAAATGAATTCCTAAAGCTTAGATAATAAATCTGAGATTTTAACTGTAAACAGTCATTTTAACTTGTAGTATGTTTCATGTTTACTTACAGGCACAGGCAACCCATTACTATTGTAAAAAGTGGCATGTCAGTACTACTATGCTATACTTTTAAAATAAAAGCCTTCTTTTGGAAAGCTTCTCAGATAATTGTTAGAAGAGTGAAATAAGACTTGCTCCAAATATAAAATGATCAGCATCTGAGAAAAAAAAAAAAAACATGGTTTCAATCCAAAACATTAGTGAAATGGGTATAAAATGAAAGCAACGTTTCTGTCACTCATCCAAACACAAGTAACCTTTCACAAAGCAGGTGATTCATTTTGATTCAGTTGAACTTGATTGGTTCAGTATGTGAATAAGTCTGTTCAACAGTGGTGGTGTCTCATGCATTTGCTTGCGACCAGTAATAGATAATGTCATTGAGCAGTCATATTTTTAAAAGGATATTTGATATATAATTATGATGTAGACATGATGTCTTTCTGCCATTGCCCTCAACCCTGCTGCTTTATTATTTTTGTTTCCTTCACTAGTCTCAGGCAAGAAGCTGATGGTGGTTTGCTGGGGACACTGGCGAGTCACATCAAAGTTGTGGCAATACTGTTTTGAGGGAACTGCTTTGAAGTGCAACACAAAACACTGCAGCAATGACTGCTTACCAGCAATTATTGCTATCATGGTAATTGATAGTGATTGATGAAATTAACTGATGAAATGACAGATTTTTCAACATGTATTTGTATAATATATATTTTGATCATGAATGATTTAGCTGGATCCCACAGCATGTGGGCATATCAAAGAAAAAATGTGGGCATTTTGGAACTCTAAGCCCCTCTTTGGTTAAAGCAAGTTTTTCATGTCATTAAATATGACAAAAATTCTACCGCTAGAGGCAAGTATTGACCCAGAATCATCTGATGACTCTGAAAACTAAAAGAAAAAAGCACTTCTGGAACTTGAATTAAATATTTACTGACTTAGTCTCTCATTTAAACTACTTTTTTCCTGTCCCTGTGGTGTCATTTGCAACATGATATGATTCCTGCAATCATCCTTTTATAGTTGTCTTTTTCTTTGTATTAGGGTGCATTATTTTGTTCAAAACATTGTAATTGAATTGTTTATCCTTTGTTTAGGGGTGCAGCTTTGATTGTTTTTCATGATGATGGTTCAAAAAAAAAAACTTGGTAGTTGATTTCTCTGAAGTTTTTTCATAAAAGCTTCTGTTTGTATTTCCATGATACCTTTATGATATTAGATTTGTTTTTAGATAATATACTCTATATATTATCTAAGGGGCAATGTATGCAAAAGATGTCTGCAAGTTCATAGACATAAATATCTCACAAAACTACTCATTTTGATTGCCATGACATTTTGAGGACAAAGCCTCAAAATTTCATGGCATCCTCTGAATTTTTTTCCAAGCGGCTGACATCTGCGCTTTTGAGTAATATTTCTCAACAACTGTTGGATGTCTGCATTGAAAATTAGTGAAGAATTTCGTGTTCCCCTCAAGATGAAGTTTATTCGTGTAGGTAATCCCCTGACATTACCATCGAGAAAAATATTAATTTGGATAAATATCTGCAAAACTACTGACATTTGTATTTAGTGCATCCCCTATTTGCATCTTAGCACGTATTAGGGTCTAAAATAAGGACGTGAAAATAGTAAACATTACAGTAAGCGGTCAGCACTTACCTAGTGCCTTTAACTTTTGCTTTATTTGCCTAACCTGCAAGGTTATTATA
>VUQI01060117.1:8367-19977 GCA_015106735.1 Paratilapia polleni | reverse complement strand
TATAAAACAAAAAAATAAAAAAAAAAAAAAAAAAAGTGTAAAATAATTAGATAACTTCACAATACTTTTTATGTTATATATACTTCCCTTAGATAATATTATTAGAAAACACAGCATACATTTTCATTGCTATGCAGATGATACCCAGTTATATTTTTCTGTGAAGCCAGACTACATAAATCAATTAGTTAAACTACAGGCATGTCTTAAAGACATAAAGGCCTAGATGTCCTGTAATATTCTTATCTCAAATTCTGACAAAACTGAGGTTATTGTGCTTGGCCCTAAAAAATCTAAACATGGTGTCTAACCAGATACTACGCATTACCTTGGCCTCCATTAACACTCTGAGGAATCTTGGAGTCATTTTTGACCAGGATATGTCCTCCAATAAAACAAATATGTAGGCCTGGTTTCTGTCATATGCACAATATCGCTAAAATGATTAACATCCTGTCTCAGAGTGTTGCTTTCAAGTGATCCTGAACCATCCCTTAGTTATGCTGCAATAGGCTCAGGCTGCTGGGGGACTTCCCATGATGAACTGAACACTTCTCCAATTCCATCTTTTCACTCACTACGTGTTTATACACCACTACTGCATATCATTAAGTTGTGTCTTGTTCTTTCATGTCGCGCTCTTTTTTTCCTCTTCTCTTTCCCCTCACCCTCCAACCAGCAGATAGCTGCCCCCCTGTGAGACTGGTTCTGCCTGAGGTTTCTTTGTGTTAAAAGGAAGTTTGTCCTTCCCACTTTTGCCAAGTGCTTGCTCATGCGAGAGCCTCTGATTGTTGGGGTTTGCTCTCTAACTTTGTAGGGTATTTACCTTACAATTTAAAGCACCTTGAGGTGACTGTTGTTCAGAATTGGCGCTATATAAATAAAACTGAACTGAAAATTGAACCAAGATAAAAATAAGTACTAGACTTTTGGAAAAAACAAACAAACAAGAGAACTAACTGAAAATATACTGTACACTCAATCAACCAATCAACTAAAACAGGAATATACCAGATGTCCTTAGTTTTAATCTTTGTCAGTGTGGTTCAATTTGTCAGCACAACAAACATCAGGAGACTTTGGTGTATTTGTTTTTGTTACTAGAATGTCTACATGACATGAAGTGTGTGATATTTAGTCTGAATTTCTTAAATTTTACATCTAACAATACACATTATAATAATACTAATAAAATAAATAATTAAAAAAAAAACTAAAACTAACACTGAAAATAATAAAAACTAAACTGAAACTGAACATTTTCAAAAAATAAAACTAAACTGAAACAAGGAAACCCACACTGGAAACGAAGTAAAACTAAATTGAATTGAAAATAAAAATTCAAAGTGAAAGAAAAAAGAAAAATAATGAAAATATATAAAACTGTAACTCCACAGTGGTGCAACTTTGGGCTTTGTTTTGGTCCAGGATACTTTGGCACATGCGGGTGTTGTGGTTCAATCCACCAACCCTGAGATAACTGGAGATTTTCTTCTACCACCACTTTTTGCCCCATTATTCAAATTAGCATTGTCATTATAAAAATACTGCCATGCTAACATTAGCATTGTGCTCAATGGAGCACTTTGCCTAAGTGCAGCTTTACACAGCTGCTGATGACTCATACTGCATCTTGTTGATAAACACTATCCCACAGAAAATATTGATATCAATATTAAGTTCTCCTGTATTCTGAAAGTTTGGCATTCCTTGATTACTGCCTGTTTAAAAAAATTAGAAAAAAAAATCTAAACATAGCTGGAAAGGTCAGAGATGCATATCAAACTAAGGCAATAATTCATCCTTCAGTGGCATTTGTATCCACAGAGGTTTTAGTGAGGTTGGACAATTGTTGAATCCCAGTTCAACAGTTGTCAGCACTGGAGCAAAGGTCCTAAAGAGAGGGAGACGCCCTGCTGAATGTGCCAGACACAGTACGGTATGATCCTTGCATAAATTTTATATATATAAAGAACCTTGTAAAAAACTGACACTTACTAGGATACATTTCTCATTAATACCATCTTAAATATCTAATAACAAATCTGATGCAAGCTTGTAAGGACTACTCTGAAACCTGCATTTGGAGATAGCTTTATCAGGAGCACCAGTGTAAATTTGTTATTATTAATTAGCAGTACTTTTCAGTGACTGTGTGTGAGACAACTGACAAATCTTCTCTGCTAGTTTGTCCTTTCAGTGGGAAGCTCTAAGTAATTAAGTACCCTTGTGATAAAGTTCTACAGTGAAGCTATGAATCATATGATGTTAGCTACCATTGATTTGGCTCAGAGTGAAGGGTGGTGGAGCATCAAAAACCCCATTTACAAAAATCAAAGTAAATAGACAGATAAAGGCCATGTTGATTGTGTGAGTTTTGAATGACTGTTGCATACATAATGAAATCATAGGCGGTAGTAAATCTCTATTGACTCAGAACTATCTCTTCAAATAGTGACTCATTATGTGGGGTTTGTAAAACCCTTACAATTTTCTAAATTAATTTGTGCCACACAGTAGAGGTTACAGCAGGAGAGTATGTAAGCACTTTTTTTTGTATAACCAAGGCCAGTGAGGGATTACTTTGTTAGCAATTAGTATTTGACAGTCCTATCTTTTAGAGAATATTTACATTTGTCAGTGCTCATCTAAATGTCTTCTTTGAATTCTGAATCAAGAGAATGTAGATATTTGGAGTGAACTAGATGAAGCAGTTGGCTAATCAATATTCACATCTTCCTGGCACCTAAAGCTAATAAAGCTCAGTCAGGCAGAGCCAGACATTGTGGCGCAGAGCATATTTACATGGGAGATTCTCCACTAATTGTTATTGTGGTAGCACAATTAGACATATTGTGTATGGTTAGACTAAAAGCCATGTCAGTGGTAGTCACTGAAGCTTTTAAATTATGACTGGATTTATTGCTCATGCTTTCTGAACAATTTACAGCTAACAAAAAAAATGGCCAATCAAGGAAACATAGCTCATATTACAAGGAACCAAAAGATTGTATTATGCTAGACTTATATTTGAAAACAGCTGCTTCAGGCTCTGACATTTTTTTATATTCATGCCTGATCTCTGCTTCCTGATTTCTGTACAGCTGCAGTAATTCAGAACAAAACCAGAAGAGCACACAGTGAGGAAAAATATACCAAATCGTGATGGAAACCCACTGTAGCTGGTTGATGAACCATGTATTGTGTAGTTAGAAAAATCTCTCCACAAAATGCACTTGACTAAGTTTAAAAATGCTTAACAGTTTCTAGCAGCATTATATGCTGGCTCAAGCACCCCAATTACAACTTGGCCTCCTAGTCTGCCCTGACTGTCAGTAGGATCACACTAAAACTGCAAAGGCAGACATTTCACTTTGAAAGGATTATTAATGAAATCTTGCTCTTTACACAGTGTTTCACTCTGACACTGGAAGAATTTTTCTCTACCCTGAAAGACTGTTAAAGTGGCTGAGTGGACTTCGGAAGGGAATCAGCTGCAATTGTCACAAGCAGTTTGTGACTTCAATAGTTGCTTTGGAAAGCTTTGGTCACACTTTAAATCCTCTAACTGTACTGTATGTCTGGTAGTGGCTTGCGCTGTTTCTTGCCATGCATATAAATCATTGGTGGCTTTTATTATCTCTTAAATTGTGGCTGAAGAGATGATAAGTCATTGTGTGACTGAAAGTACTATACACCCAGGATTAAATAGGTCAAACGTGTTCTTTTAAACATGGTCATAAGATGATCACATATTCACAGCTGATCATTTCTTTGTAGAGGTACAGATTGCATTTTGGTTCCTTCATATAATCACCAACACAGCTGTCCTCTCCCTGATGTCCTGCAGTACTAATGCTTACAGAACTTAAGTCACAGTTGCAAAGGGAAATAGCCTAAGCCCTAAGCAGAGAGAAAGCATCAAAGTTAAATGATTCTAACCCTTTAGTAGCATGTGCATACAAATGGTTCTCCATCCTTGAGCAAAGACGGACACACATACACATGCTCTTGCCTCCTATGTGGTGACACTGCAGAAGAGGGGTGAGAGGGATGACCCATAATTCATCACCCTGCACCTTGGACATCTGGTGCTGAGTACAACCTGAGCAAAAGGACGGGTTGGTATAACCATCATAGCACACCGGTGTCTGTCTCTCCATGCTCTCTAAGCAATTGACTCATTAGCTCACTACTGACTGTCTCATTATGCATTATTCATGTGGTGGAAAGGCGGGGTTGGGAGACAGTGTACATTTGTGTGTGTGTGTGTGTGTGTGTGTGTGTGTGTTTGTGTTTTTCACAGGTGGCAAGGGGTCTCCTGAGAGGTTGATGCAGGATGGACAAGGGATAAGATGGTCTCTTTGCAAAGACATCAGGCAGATGTTGGGTGAATTTATTGTGTATAAAAGCTTGTGGGTGGTTGAGCATACTAAAATTACAGCTAATGCTTAAAGATCCAGTTCAAATTGTATAAAGTAAATAAGTAAGTACATGTCAGAGAATAAGCCTTTACGTGGTGATTATACTGTTACACAAACAGCTGGAGACACCATAGCTAAGTAGTCATTCCTGTTATAGTTCTGGCTAAGGGGCGCATGTGTAGTTGGTGCATTGTAATGTCAAGTTTAGTACTAGTCCATGCAGTCACAAAAAATTGGAAGGCATGCGGATGTCCGCTCAGAGCCTCCCGCTCACCATCCAATGACAAATTTAAGTCACTTGGACCTGAGCAGACCCTAGTGGACGTGTGGATATAAAAACTATAATACCCAAATTAGATGTCAGCTGTTATTATCCAGTCCTGTGTTACCAAAAATAATTTATTAAATAAATACTTACTGAAAATACTGAAATTTTTCCCATTAAGCCTTTGTGACTCCATAGCTATGGATTCCTCTCCATTTAAAATGAGATCATCAATACTACTTTCAAAGTGGTCAGTTTAAGGGAATCTAGTAAGCTCATTTCCAGCTACAGTGCTTGACAAATTTATTAGACCACCTGTGAAAAACGATGCTGGAGGAAAGGCCATCCAGCATCACGAAGTGCTTTAATGCAGACTCTTTGCTTTTCAGTGAGTTTTCAACATTTTACTATTTTGAACAGGAGTGAGGAATTTCAAACTGAATTCACGTCTTTATACCAAAATTTGAGCCTGCATACTGGACTTCTCTGAGAAGTCAGAAATTAATCAAGCATAACATTCAACCACTAAAACTAATTTTTCTGTTCAGGAATGTAAGTAACTGTAATTTGGCATCTTAATCAAAAAATAATAATGTGCTTTACTATTTTTTTTTTCTGCTTTTTAAAACCAACTTTGTTCTGATTGACTGCCCCTTTTAAACCTAAGGTTTAAAACAGATGGGTGGAGCTTGGTGCCTGAGATGAGAGTAGAAAAAAAAAACCAAAAACAAAAACAAGCCTTAGGAGAACTTTTGGCTCATACACTGACCTCTTGATTTCAAACGTTTGGCCATGTTTAATATAAGCATCCAACATTGTAATAATATATATGATAGAAAAGGAAGGGATTCAAATAATCTTAAAAATAAAGGAACTCCAAGGCACTTGCTCTTAAACAACATTTAAACTATCTTTATTCTCATGGCCATGTTTAACCTAAAAAAAAAACTCCAGTGTATTTCAGCATTCAAGATTTAAAATGTTTCATGGAAACAATAACTCTTTTCTAGTGGTGTTCCACTGATACAGGAATCTTCAAACTTGGACAAGGTGTAAACATGTAGTGACATCCCTTTAGTCCACAGTACCTGTCAGATTTGAATCAAAAGAAGAAAACATTTGTACTAATTACAAATAATAAAACTGTATCTCAAAGGACAAACAAGGTTTATTAAAAAAAAAAAAAGCAGTAAAATGTAAGTCCCAGTTTAAGTCATGACATTTATTCAGTATCATTTAGTTGACAATGAGCTTCCCTTGTGTGCTTTCTTGATAACAATTTCTAGGGCACATTTTTTTCTTTTAAATATTTTGGTGACCTTTTGCTCTGAAATAATTTTCCTATATCAAAATTAACTTTTTTTTGTAAATGCATCTAATGCAGTACTTTGAACAAGGCGACAAAAGTTTTTAGTTTTCAAGTGTTTTCTAAGGTTAAAAGATTTGGTCTGACCTGTGTCCATGAAACTTGGGAGATGCTGTGGGAGTTTTCTTGTACCATGCCTTGAGGTGTAAATTCATTTAGAAGCAAAACAAATCAATCTTGGTATCCAACTCTTTTGCAGAGTAGGTAGGGGCAAAAGACAAGCCTTCAGAGAGTATCTGAATGCTCTCCTCAGACTGGGCCTAGCCAGAGATGTTGGTTGCAGCTCATGTCTGGCTCTGCTTGATGTGTTTCTGGGTTCCTGATTTCTTTCTTCCCCTCCACATCCCCCACTCTCCCTCTTCTGGTCTGGTAGGGTGGATTTTCTTAGTGCTCCAAAAAAATCATGTCAGGTCTGGACTGCAGACCTCTCATTGTCTTCATTCTCACTGCTTGTGGAGTTAAAGGAGACAGAAATGATTATTGTTCTAGCTGATAGGTCTATGTCTGTACTCCTGCGTGTTCTCTTTTTTCCAGCTATATAGACCTTGCCCTCTTTATAGTCGGTTATATCTCTCTGGAATCTCTTAATCTGCTTTTGCTTGAGACCCTGTGTGTATTTTGTGAGATCTATATTAAGTTTTTTCTGATGTTGAATGTTATTTATATGGAGTAAGCATTTATCAATTGTCTTTCTCACCTCTGATATGTGTTTTTGGATTGCCTTGCTGTCTTTATTTAACTCTCCTGGCAGCGGGAGCATCAAATCAGAGGAAAATTATTGAGAATAGCTTCCCACCTGTCTCTGAAATCCCCTTTATCTCCAAATTTCTTGATTCTTAATATTCTTAATATATATATATAACACACACACACACACACACACATGAAAAATTGACAGCTAGAATGCCTAAGGTCTGCCAGGCTGTAATTGCTGCAAAAGGTGCTTTTTTTTTTATGAAGCCAAGTTTGAAGAACACAATCATCATTTCCATTACAATCATTATTTCTAACTCTGACAATGTCAGCATGTCCTGTTCATTTGCTTTATTTCCTATTCAGACTAATTTCATGTGTGTTTCCATGGAAAACAGGAGAATTTGCAAGTGATGCCAAACTTTTGAGTGGCAGTGTCATGGAACCAGGCAGAGGTAGGATTCACTCGCAGGACACAGAATCACAGTTAACAGGTTTATTTCACAGAACTCATTCAAAGGTGCAACAACTGATGATTGAAGAGGGAGAATTGGCTGAGGGATAACAGAGACAGGGTCCACAGGTAAATCCACGGGCAAACACACACATATGACAACACCTCTCAGTCTCAGGAAGGTCCAGGGCTCTGGAGCAGTGTGCGCAGAGAACAGAGAACATTAAATGGAAACGAATTCCAAACAGGGTTAACCAGCTGAAACTACACTTGCCGATACCGTAGGTGATGCAACAATCTGGTGACGACTGAGGAAATTCTTCAGCCTTAAGAAGGGCAGCAGGTAATAGCAGGATGCGCCACAGGTGAGACAATCACCTAACTGCTCCCAGGTGTGTCTTCCTAGGAAGATAAGGAGGAGGACCCGGCACTGAAATGAAAAAACAAAATACACACAAACACACACCCAGAGGGGAGAGGACAGAAAGAGCGAGAGAGGGAGAGACAGGAAGAAGAGGCAGGCCAGCACAGGAGGGCCGGGGGTCGTGACAATCAATTCAATTCAATTCAATTTTAATTTATATAGCACCAAATCACAACAACAGTCGCCTCAAGGCACTTTATATTTTAGGGTAAAGACCCTACAATATTAGACAGAAAACCCCAACAGTCAGATGACCCCCTATGAGCAAGCACTTGGCAACAGTGGGAAGGAAAAACTCCCTTTTAACAGGAAGAAACCTCCGACTGAACCAGGCTCAGGGAGGGGCAGCCATCTGCCGCGACCGGTTGGGGTGAGGGGAAACAGAAGAGAGCAGAGGGAGACAGGACAAAAGACACACTATGGGAGAGAGACAGAGTTTAATAATAGCTAATGATTAAATGCAAATGGTGTATAAACACATGAAGAGTGAAAGGAAGTGATGAAGAGGAAGTGCTCAGTGCATCATGGGAAGCCCCCCAGCAGCCTAGGCCTATTGCAGGTTAACTAAGGGATGGTTCAGGGTCACCTGATCCAGCCCTAGTGTCTGTCTCCCGAATCCAAACTGGGAGCTGGTTCCACAGGAGAGGGGCCTGAAAGCTGAAGGCTCTGCCTCCCATTCTACTTTTAAATACCCTAGGAACCACAAATAACCCGGCAGTCTGTCATTCACTATACTACAGGCCAGGAGCTTCCATCAAAAGTGGCTCAAACAGAATGTCCTCTATGGTCACTTCCAATGAGTAAGGAGAGTTTGTCACAAGAAAAAGGAGTTTAAGGCCGGATCTAAGAAAATGGCACCACACTACCCTACAGAGAGCACACATTAGAGCCAAACACCTGGACAGACAAAGCGTTCTAGAAAGACATGTTCCCAAACCAAAAAAATATAGATTAGTTTTTGTCACAACACACAGTATGGGGAAGATTAAACTAATTAATTAATAGTTAATAGAAATTGGGGTATTATTGAGAGTAATGTGCTGTGCCAGATCTTACCTGAACCACCATTAATCACTTTTAGGATAAAACAAGATTAAAAAAAAAAAAAGATCTACAAGATAAACTGGTATGCAGCCATCTTCAGTCAGACACCCAGCAAACATGGCTGGGTCTAAAGTCTAGGAGTGCTATCATTGCAATCACTACATAAATGCATTACAGACATTTACAGACATTACAGAAAAACTGTAAAGCAGAGGACAAAAATACCTATTAGCATATTTAGGCTTACTTTGAAATAGAGGGTATCAAGCTACGCAGGTCACTTTGAGTCCTACCTGTGTTTGTGCAAATGAGGCTGTGTTCACGCTACATGGGTACTAATGTCAAGCACTGTCTAGAGCATGCCAAATCAACAGGTGGCAATATAGCCCTAACCATATAGAAATATTGGCCAATCAGATGCCCAGAGGGAAGTGTATCAAACAATAACACACAGTGGGTGTGGATAGTCTGATGTCAAACAAGGAAATAAAAGCTTACATCTTTGATAATGCAAGACAAAATCTTTGGTTTCCTTGTTCACACGTAAACACAAAAATGGAGTTTCTGAAAAACATCACCCTGGAAGGAGTTTTTCAAAACTTTTCAGTGACCTAAACATGTGAGCAAAAATACCCATGTACCCCTGTATGTTTAGACAGGGCCTGACTCAAGTTCAAAGTACTCTACTTTGATAATAAATAAAATATATAGCAGCTAATAGCTTAAAAATAGTAAGAGTAGGAAAAAAAGGTAAAAATAATCATTTCAATTTGCTTTTGACTAAAGTCCAGCTGAAGGTCAAGCACACTGGTAAGCCACCAGTTTTGGCAGTGAAAGCAAAAATATCTGTACATGCACTTTTAATTTCTGTATTTTCCTTTGTGACATATGCTGTGATGCACATTTCAGTTGACGAAAATAAACTCTTTTTAAAATTCGGTGTACAGGCTATACATTTTTGAAGTTGGAGAATTTAAATTATCACTTACATTAATGATAAATAAATATGAAAATGTTAAAAAAAAATAACCATTGCTAATTACCATGCTCATGTTCATCTAGTTTTTTTTGTTTGTTTGTTTTTGGTCAAAGCCACAGGAAGTCGCTAGAGATCGACAAAAGAGCCACATGTGGCTCCACAGCTGCAGGTTGGAAGAACAAAAAGACATCAACAGGATAGGTTAGCAGAACCAACCTTTTCCAAGTTTGAAAATCACTGGTGGAATATTCCACTCTCATCCCAGGTGGAAGTTTTCTGTTGGTGGAATACCATAAGTTTAAGATTCCTCTGATGGAACACCACAAGAAAAGACCACCCCTGCTTCTATGAAATCTGTTTAACTCCATGACGAAAAGCTTATATGCCAAAACATGTTGGAGTTTTTCAGGTTAAACATGACCATGCCATGAGAGTAAATACATTTTAAATGTTATTTAACAGAGAGTACCTTGGAGTTTTTTGAGTTTTAGAATCCCTGCAATATTTAGGCATGAAGTTAGGATTTTAGGAGTTTGGGGTAAAGTGTGGCAGGAGATGGGGTAATCAGCCAGTCTGCAGTATAGAGGAAGCAATGACAGATAATAATGTGACACTAGTGATTGAAGCAGGTACCAGAAGCTGAACACAACACTAAAATCTGAACAATATACACTTTAAAAGCATTTGTTCTGGGACAACATGTGCTTGGTGTCTTGCCAGTGGGCTCTGGTAAGAGTTGAATTTATCACCTAGAGCCCCTCAAGTACAGGAAGAGATGGATAGTAACAGGCCAGTTGTTTCTCTCCTTGGCACTAAAAGTCTGGGATAGAATAGATAGAGATAGAAGAGAATGGATGTTGTTACCTTGTATTTGGTAATCCCGAGGCACTGCGGTTGGAAAATATTTTGAACTAGATTATACATTAAAATGCATAAAGAAACACACAAAGTACATGATGATGAGTGTTCATAATAGCTCTCTAAATCATGAAAATTGTTTTCACTTTATCAAGTCAAAACATTTAAACTAAGCAAATGAGCATACCCAACAAAGTTTTTAAGTACTAGGCTACCTCCACAGAATAGGATAAAGAGTTATTTTTTCAGTTATCCTTTCTTGAAATAAAGAGTAACTAAACACAAAGACATGATCTGTATTGTGTTTTTAAGCTTGATGCCTGTTATTCCTCCAAACATGCCTTAGTTCCTTGCACATCTTGACAATGACCTTTAGAACCTTCAAAGAACCAACTCCCAAGGATCCAAGCTTGGAAGTCTTGTTGTTGCATTCGTATCTCCTTCTGGCGGACCATGGCACCTCTACAGCAGGGGTCTCTCGGTGACACTCATGGCTAGAAGGTGAACAGTATTGTATGTCTGCATCTGTAGCTGACAGCGGGATTGGCAGCCACCAAAATGCTATAAAATGATGAAAATCTTTAAATTAGGTACAAGTGAAATAGACTCTGTAGAATAGATTAGCATATATTTATATATAAATGAAGATTTTTTTCCCCATAAAAGCTAGCTCAGTGTTGTATGTCTACTATTTTCATGGTCAGTTTAGTACTGATTCTTTGGCACATTAAACATTTTATGCTCAGGTCTGCCGCCATTGTATAATTGCTAATCAATGTATTGATTGATTAAATTTATACAGTCCCATTGTGATTTCAATGCTACTGAAATTTTATTTGCTTTGGGAAAGACATTTGTACTGTGACCAATCTACTTTTATTGCAGTGATAAAAATCTACAATGATATATTGAAAACTTACGTCACAACAGCAAAGGTTTGGGAGTTCATTTTTGGTCTTCAGTACAATGCATTTTAAAATACTACTCTCTTGAGTAAAGCCAATTAATGTTTCCTGACTTTGTGTGTGTGTGTGTGTGTGTGTGTGTGTGTGTGTGTGTGTGTGTGTGTGTGTGTGTGTGTGTATGTCTGTGTGTGTGTGTAC
>VUQI01060115.1:24290-35856 GCA_015106735.1 Paratilapia polleni | reverse complement strand
CCATTTCCAGTTTTTTTTTTTTTTTTTTTAGCCTCACTTGGCAGGATGAAGCCCAGCCTGCTGTTTGACTGGTAGTGTGCCAAGTAGGGACTCAGATATATCAGATTTCAATTAACCACAGTTCATGAGGGCCATCCACAGAGGTGACATGGTCCTCACACTCTCCATCCCCTGCTTAGTTGCAGCCCCAGGGAGTAGGTAATGAGATGGCTCTCTATCTGGCTCTCCATCTCCTCTCTCTTTCAGGAGGAAGCCTGGCACTCAGGGCCAAGGAGGCCTGTTGACACCTAGGGCAGGTGCTTGGCCCATTTGGCTGTGGCCTGCAGCCTCCAAGCATGTTTGGCTTGCAGGGGCCACACAGTTTGCCCCTCTGGACTGCTCTAGGCGGGTAGATAATGAATAGTCTGAATGCAGGTGTGTCCAGGTGCAAGCATGTGTGCAATTGTGTGTGTGTGTGTGTGTGTGAACACAGACAGATAATGCATATAAAAATATTAATATTGCATGTAGAGCCATAACTACTTTCACGTGCTTTCTTTAACTATGATGTTTATGATTCATTCATTTAACTCTCATAACAGAATTTCATGTGGACCATTTGCCAATAACAAAATATTCCTCCCGTCACATCTGTCACTAGGAAAGACAAGAGGCCTCCAAACCTGTAGTTCACTGCTCAATCACTTGAGCTTAATTTGTATGCTGATTCAATCACAGAAAAGGAAAACAAAGCAAGGTGCAGGAAAAATGACAGCCAATCGATCAGAAAGCAAAGGAAGGAAGCACTGGCAATTCTTCAAGCACACCCCAGCAAATTCATACAGTTACTCAGTGTTACCTGCTCCTGGCAGTGAAATGATGGTAGATGGTGGTCATGATGAGACGTCCAGTGGGATGTGAGGGATAAAAATGATCTGGGAATTTCCAAGCTGAGGCATAGTTGTGATAATGATACTTAGATAAATAATTACAAAAGATTCTAAAGATGCTATTTTTGTATCTGTTTAGATTAAGTTATTAAAGATAATGATCAAAGTGTTGATGCCTTTAATTATTTTACTTTCTTTGGTGTAGATTTCTGCTTTCAACAGAAACCAGTGCAGAAAAAGTCTTGCCCCTGTATTTCTATGCTATGCCAGCAACATTCATAACCAGAGCAGGGCAGAGAGTTGGGAGGATGCAACAGTGCATCCGTCACCAAGAGGAATGGTGGTGTCATCACCAACTGTGGTATGGAATCACACACAGTCGCTCTAAGATACACTTCTTTATGGAGGCACTTTTTACATTCTGCTGAGTAGCCCTGGAAAAATAAAAGCTAAATCTTAGCTGTCACCATCACGCTCTGCTGCTCTATAACACTGTCCAGCATCTGGGCACTCCATAGGAAGCAAACAGAAATTCCACATATTCACTGATACGGCATGCATCATGCAAAAACACGGGAAGGCTGTTTGTGCCTTTATAGGTCTGTCCTTTTGCATGAGCGTGCGTGTATGTGCTTGCGCATCTGGTGGAGAATAATAGGGATGAGAAGGTCTCGGCGTGGCTGCACAACAGCCGTTTCAGAGAATCAAATGGCTGAGCAGTCAGTAATGAGGCAGACAACAGAGACTCAGCCAGACCCAAAAGATTTGAAGGGCAGATGGGCCGGAGGTGTGGTGGATTTGTGTGTGTGTGTGTGTGTGTGTGTGTGTGAGTGTGTGTGTGTGTGGTGGGGGGGATGAAAGAGGGCAGAAAAATGTTGAATTAGTCAGATAGTAATAGCAGAAAGAGATGAGTATTTGCATACATGCACTTAGGGGAGGGGGTTATGACCCAAGATATAAATTCATGCAAAACAATAGGAGAACTAAGAGCAAATACACATAATGGAGATAATTGAATTGGTAGGTGAAGATGTGCATTAGCATCAGGAGAGGAGAGGAGAGGAGAGGAGAGGAGAGGAGCGGAGAGGAGGATTTGTGGCTCATTAACATGCTGTTGATCCTCAAAGTGCCACAACTCCCCCACCATTTTTCCAGCTTCATACACACACTGTCACACTTGTAAAGCCATAGAGGTTTTCACTGACAAAGTAATGTTTAATATTAATCTGCAGTTTTTTTTAATCAAACTGGACAATGAAATTGTTGTTACATGGCTGATCCTGCAGCTACTAGACAAAAAAAACTATACACCTATTAATGAAAGAGCAAATGTGTAAAAAATTAAATGTATTAAAGTAATACAAATGTGAATATGCAGTAAGTATGGAAAGTATGTATTAGTACTTATATTGCAACATTATACAAATTATTAATTGCACAGTAGCATGGGTGTACTGACATAAATTACACATAACTTACGCATTGTTCTCTGCTGTTTATACTGCTGTACTAGCACAATGTAAAAACACCAGTGTTATTTCCATTTATTTTTAAGACATGTACTCATAATAATATTTTACTCAGCCCCTGTCCTACAGCCTAAAAAACAAAATTTCAGTGAAATAATCATGATTCTAGTTGAAGATAAACACACAAAGCATTCTCCAGAAACTCCCTACATCTACTGAAAAAGTAGTAAATTCAGTCAAAAACTGACAAAATGAAAACAAGTTTGTGTTGTATTGCATGGAAGGTGCAAGTAGCCAAATATTTACATCAGTGGCCACCTTATATCTTTCAGTTAGTAGCTCAGCAGCTATACTGATATAGCATAGTGTATAATTTGGTCTTATAGTAGTGACTGCAAATTAATAATTGACAGAGTATCTTCAGCTATCAGGAATCTTTCCATCCCAACTGTGACCTGGAGAAGAAGAGTCAGTTTTTGGTTTTTTGTTTTATTAAACACATTTTTCTAAATTAAAATCACAGAAAAACAGAAAAACCTTGCATGAAATGAATAAATAAAGAGTACGAAACAGTAGGTTTACATTACAGCACCACTGATATTGGATTTTTGAGACCGATACTGATACTGATATTTGGTGATTTTAAAATCCGATGTATTGGCTGATATTTGTTTTTCTTTCAGGCACACAAAACAGATTTTGCTAACATTTATTATCTGTAGTTATTTGTGAGTCCTTACAAAGATAATGCTGTTTAAAAATAATCTTGTTTAATTGTTACAACAAGTTGTGGATTACTCGTTTACGTTCTGCCTGACTCTGCTCGGATCAGCTGGTGTTCCAAACATGTTGCCAACAGGGAAGTTGCAGAGCACCCTCTGGTGGACAAACTATGCAACATCAACACTCATAACATGACTGAAGGGTGTTTCTCCTGTCTCTTCTTTGCTTTTTTAATTTTCTTTTATCGACCAACAAATGAAAATTATTTGCCGATACCAATATACCGGTAAATACTTAATATTGGCTGGCCAATATATCGGTCGGGCTCTAATATACATCAGCTTATAGGAAACACAATTGTTCTGTTTCACAGGGAACTAATGGAAAATGAAATCTGTAAGTGGGACCACTCATGTCCAGTCCAAAGATGCGCATGTTAGGTTAATTGGTGATTCTAAATTGGCCATGGACGTGAGGTAGATAATAATTAAATCCACAGAGTAGAGTGCTATAGGAATGTAAAATGTGGCTTGTAGTCTAAAGGCATCTGAGTGGTCAATAAGACTAGAAAAGACAAGAAAAGTGCTATATCCAGTTAGATCCATAAGTATTTGGACAATGATACAGTTTTTGTAATTTTGCTTCTGTACACCACCACAGTGGAATTGAAAAGAACTGAAAAGCATGCTCTGTTCGGTTGAGATCAGGTGACTGGCTGGGCCATCGAAGAATCTTCTATTTCTTTGCCTTGAGAAACTCTTGGGTTGCTTTTGCATTATATTTTGTGTCATTACCCATTTGCACAGTGAAGCGCTGTCCATTCAGTTTTGCAGCATTTGGCTGAATATAGCCCTCTACACTTCAGAATTCGTCCTGCTACTTCTATCAGAGTCACATCATCAATAAACACTAGTGATTGGCAGCCAAACATACCTATACCATAACGTTGCCTCCACCATGTTTGACAGATGATGTGGCATGCTTCAGATCATCAGCTGATCCTTTCGTTCTCAATAATTCTCTTTCCATTCTTCTGTTACAAGGTAATCTTGTTTTCATCTATCCAAAGAATTTTTTTTTTCCAAAAACATACAGGCTCTCTTAGATCTTTTCTGGCAAAGTCTAATCTGGCCTTTTTGTTCTTGAGTGTAATCAGTGGCTTGCACCTTGTTGTAAACCCTCTGTATGTCCATTTATGAAGGCGCCTCTTGATTGTACTCCTTGACGATGATATGCCTAACTCCTCGAGACTGTTCTTGACTTGGTTAGGTGTTGTGAAGTTGTTTTTCTTAAGCATGGAAACATTCTGTCATCATCCACTTTGGCTGTCTTTTGTGGTCTTTCAGGCCTTTTGGTGTTGGTTGCTGAGCTGGCCAGTGCATTCATTCTTTTAAAGAAAGTACCAGATTGCTGATTTTCACTCCTTTTTTTTGTTTTTGCTGTCTCTCCGGACCTCATATTAATAGCTGCAGTGAAAAGCTACCAAATACAAGTCATGAAATTACAATGGAACATGAAAACATTAAAGTCCTTATCCATCAACTGTCCAATTACTTTTGAGCCTCTGAAAAAGGGGAACTGTGTAATAATGTCTCATTCCTAAACAGTTAATCTAACACTTTTGTTAAACCCCTTGAATTAAGGCTGAAAGTCTGCACTTCAATCACATATTGATTTTTTTAATTAAAATACACTGTGGTGGTGTACAGAGGCACCATTATAATAATTGTGGCATTGTCCAAATACTTATGGACCTAACTGTAGCTCATTCGATTCCATATCTTAGTGGATAAAGAAGATGTATATATGAGTAACAAAGAACTTGAATGGTAACAATGATGGATACAAAATGCTTTATTACCCTTAGAAGATTTAACAATAAAAATACTTTACTACACTGTATTTAAATACTTTATGGTTAATAAAAAAATACTTATTCTCATCTCTGTATGTCAAAAAAGATTATAGTGCATTATGTTAGTGGACAAACCCCTCCAAACCAACAATACTGTGTGTGAGCAGACGATGGAAGTACTGTGATACTTCCTGTCTTCCATCTCCCTGAGAGCCCAGCTCTCTAGTACTCCTGGAAGGTGGTGATGCAGTGTCGGATTGTCGCTTCCTCTGATCTGCAGTCACACAGCGGATTCCCAGGGAGCGTGTCACCGAGGGCGGGTGGGAGACGGGGCTCAAATGCTCTGTTCGTTACTCTAAACGCTGCCTAATTAATAATGTATCAGAGAGGACGCGCTGAGACACAGCAGGGCTCCTCTGCTTGTCATAAGCACTGGCGCACGCACACACACACACATATACGCATTTGAGAAAAGACTGATCAACCCCCCGCCCTCCTTCTACAGAAGCCTCCACCCAAATCTCTTCTCAGATATAGAAGCAGCAGGAGGAAATATACACCAGGCTCTGAATACATGTGTCAGTCCATTGTTGACGAATACTTCATCCCGCTGAAGCCCTGTACGTACATACATGTACATACTGCACAAACTCACAGAAACAACAGGAACTGAGGAACTTAATTCTTTAGGGCTTTGTTTCGCCGCATGAATTTTCATAAGTGAAATTTTATAGTAAACTAAGCTGGTATAGGGAGGAGTGGGAGTAGTGATGGAGGTTATTTTCTCAAGACTCTGACACAGATTCAAATACGCAAACACCCACACACACATCCAACCTGGATGCAGCCTGGTCCCTGGAGAGAGATGACATCTGACACTGTGCTGGTTAAGGTAATGGCTTCTCCTGTCCAGTTGAGTCTCTCTGTTCTAGGCCTTAAAAACAACCACGTCTATTCAAACTTCCAATATTTTTATTGTATCATCCAAAAGCCAACAAGGATGAGATTGTTCAAGACTGTCTGTGCTTTAACACTGGTTCTCTACTTACACTGAAGCAAAGCAAAATATTGGTTCTTACAGACGCTTATTCAATTACAAAATTGAGCCAGTGTTGCACAACTATAATCTATTCATAGATTATCAACAATGTGATGGTTATATTTATATATATGTTCTGAGACTGACATCCAAAGCCGCTCTCTGCCCTTTTTCTTTCTCTCTCTTCCTCACATTTGATTTATTTGCTTCTTTGTTTGTGTTTGTCATATGGAGAGATGTA
Source organism: Paratilapia polleni (assembly GCA_015106735.1). Lineage (NCBI taxonomy): Eukaryota > Metazoa > Chordata > Actinopteri > Cichliformes > Cichlidae > Paratilapia > Paratilapia polleni. Next base: position 29,660 of record VUQI01060115.1, on the reverse strand, counting down.
AATTTAGCCACCCCAAGGGAGAGCATCCTCACTAGTGACACAAAAAAAAATCAGAATAACATAAACCACAAAAAGTGAGAGGGGTGGAAGGATAAAGTAAAGGAGGGATTGTGGTTTGAGAGAGATGGGGGGAGGCAGAGAACAAGAGAGGGAGGTTTGAGAAGCGCAGGACTCTGTAAACAGTCGACGCGGGGGCTGGAAAATTAACGCTGCATAAATTGTGCATAATATGTCCTATTTTCCTTTCCCTTTTTTCCTCTGCACCCTCTTTTAAAAGAGTTCAGGATGCAGGGCTGTCAGATGAACGCCAGACAGGCATTTTCTGACTTCGTTTGATCCCAGCTCCTTCTTTTAAAAACACTTCCCAGTGACAGAGGGGAGGCAGAAAGCAGGTCGCAGTGTGTGTGAGGTGCCGGTGGTGAGCTGGAGGAGCAGGAGAGACGAGCCGACAGGAGACACATGTAGACAGACTCTCACAGTTATCACACCCTCATTGACACTGTCTTTATAGTCCCTGAAACCAGCGCTTCTCACTGGGAGAGCGGCAGGGATTCTGTATCTGATAACTGTGTCAGCACTTCGGCACACCAGATCAGTACCTACTGATGTGGTGGTGTTATGGACAGGGACTAATAGCACACTCAAAGGCCAGTACAGGTGGACCAAAGCAGGACACATAAGTCAGAAAAAGATGATGCTGATTCTCCTGCAGATTGATTTGCATTTCTGTTTTATATATTAGGCCAGGTGTGTAGATTTAATTTGCTCAAATGAGGTATTATAGTGTAATAATCAAGATAAGGAATGATGGGTGGAGATTTTTTAGTGTATCAAATCACTGGAATGTTCATCTTCCCTCTTGGTTTAAATAGATGTATTTTTACACAGCCATTCTGTCCAAAACAATAATGCTAACTTCTCTCCTCCTGCTTCTGCTATTGACTTCACCCTTTGTGTCAAATCACATCTGCCTCTGCTTGCTTCACCAGCTAATGAATTCCAAACAGAGTGAAGAAAAGAAAAAAAAAAAGCAGGGCATCTCTCAATGCTCTCTCTCTTTCTCTCTCGATCACAACAACACCATTTCCATTTATAATTTCGATTGTTAATTTGCATGAGAAAAATTAGTTGGGTGACATGCGTGATGTTTCCCCCCCTTTTTTCTTTTCTGCTTAATTTTCCCACTAATTATAAGCAGCAATGGCACATTATTTACATAAATAATTGTTGTTCCTTCTGTTCACTCATATTTTCCTCCTTTCTTTCTTTGTCAGAGTTGTTTTGGCATTTGTCGTCCGCAGGGGCATTTCTCCTCTGAGAAAATTTTCACATCTCTCCTGACTGAAATATCTTGGATCTTGAATGTTTTTGCCTGATGTTTGTTGTGGTGTTTTGCTGTCCTTTGTTCAATAAATAGATTTATCCTACATTTTTACTTCCCCTCAAAACTTCTTAACTCTCATAAACAAATATATCAGCTGAACTTTTCTACTATTTTTACTTCAAAGATAGACCACCTTTCCACTTCATTGCCTTTACAGAGAAGGTTATGGTATAAAGGATCAAACACAGACCTCACATGTACATATTTTTTCGATACCACGTGTGAGCATATTAGAAGTGGGTTTCAGTTGTAAGTAGCATGATAACAATGTCTTGTGTGCATTGCAGGCCACATTTTACATGTAATGCACTCTGTGACATATAGAACCCTGTAATTTATATGGATGTAAATGGTTTTCAGCAGTTCAATTAAGGGTGCTTCTTTGTTTTTTAGTTGGTAAAAGCTTTTCATTAATTAGCCACCCAAAGGAAAAAAAAATGGGGGGCTGTTATTCTTGTTCCATGCTCCACGTTTGGACTAGTGGAGCATGATTCAAAAATATCCTAATCCGTCATTCATCGGCCTTGACAGGTTATCTATTACTCAGTTTAACTACTGTCTGAAACATGCCATTTTACTGCCCTTACTGGCTACCCTCCCTTTAAGCCAGCTTTCTTCTGATTGGCTGTAGCCCAGTTACCGCAGTCTGGTGCTTGTGGGCACTGCCTTCTCTGCTTGCCAGTGTAAAGATTCTGACAGCAAAGTGTAAACCTACTAAAGATTTCTGGTTCTTGACTGGACATGGCACCTTCTCAAATCCATCCGTACATGTTTGAGCCCAAATCATCAGCAACAAAGATTAATCTGTTTGGTAAATGTTATGCTCATTACCTTCTTACTGTGGGACATTATGGTGATTTAGTCTTTCAGTTACAAGCTGTATAAGCATATACACCATATATCTATATATGGTGTACGTGCTGTCAGAAAATGCCAAAGGTAGTGCAGCTAATGAAATGTTATTCTGCTGGCACTAAGTGACTGTATAGTCTCTCTCTGCACCATTGCTTATAGCTGCTTTTACACACATAAAAACAGCTTGCAAATGTTAGTAAAAATGTCATCTGGCAGAAGTATTTTTATCATTGTATTTTTTATGATTAGTGTGTAAATGTATTATTACTGTGGTTTTAGTAGTCAATTTGTATCAGTTTTAAAATTTTGCATGTTTTTACTAGGGTTGTCATGATACTAAAATTTCACACTCGATACTGATACCCACGAAAATACTCGATATAATTTTCGATACCATTGCACCTTCTGCATGGGGGGGGCTTCTTTTTTTTTTTAAAATAAAAAATAGAGCAATACTGGTATGTGCAAATGTATTCAGCTACAGCCCTGTTGATACTCTGTGCTTTCGATCACTTGACACCATATTTCCATTGCTGATCAAATAGATTTGGTAAGTCGGCTGCCACTGTTTCTCTCTACTTGCTGGTAGAATTTTCTCTTCTTAAATCTGGAATTTTAAGAGAAACACAACACTTTTTAGACATAAATAATTGTGTTATCCTGTTAAATTAACACCGTCTATTAAAGTTACAGACGGGAATGAGTGATAACATTTGCTGCCCAGCTCCAATGTTAACGTTATCGTTTTATTATTAGCCATAGCCGCTAGCTTAATGATAACTTAACAGATAGCTAATGTGGCTATGAGATAATTGCTGATAGTTAAACGACTAATGTTATCGTGTGCGACGGCCAGGTTAACATTTATGATAACCATTTAATACTTCAATGTTATTGAACTGGGAGCTTTACTACTTCTCAAAGTTCCTCACATAAAGTAAGTGTTGTTCAATGTTGTAATCGTCAACTGCTTCAGCTGATAGTTATTGGAGGGGCTGTATGCCTGCCTGCCTGCAGCCGTGCTGTGTGAAGTTGTGTGTCAACTGGAGGAGGCAAAGACGGCCTTGTTGGTATAGATACTGTTACAAATAAGTATGTAATCAGATAGTAATTTTTAGTATAGATTAATGTCTGAGTATCGACTATTTAGACAATCCTGGTTTTTACTGTGAAAAATGCTGTTTAATTTTTTTTTAGTTCACGTTACCCATAGACAATATAAAAGGCGCGTTCCAGGTCTGAAAAGTGAAGCCAAGGCGGGAGTGCCTTAAACCTGCTTTCTTCTGATGGCTACCAGGGGGCAATACCTGTGGTTACCAAAAGACCGGTATAGTAGTCTATGGGAAACCAGCCCTCGGCCCTGACCTCAGTAAACACTTTCAGGCTTGACTTAAACAATGCTTTACTTACTTTGTAAAATACTAATGTGACAAATAAATACACCCAAGAATATCAAGAATATAAATGTACTAAACTTTTACTTATTAGTAAAATAATAAATGACAAGAGGACCAAAATTAATAAAATTTAAAATAAATATTTCTTGACGTTATTTGCATAATTTATTTACACTATTTAAGCTCAGTGTGAGAATCACAGAAAGAGCAAAACTCTATGATCGCATACAGAAATCCCCTCCTCTGACATCAGAAAGAGAGGTCCAAGAGTACAAAAAAAAAAAAAAAAACAAAACCTGGAAACCCAAGCATTTAGGGCAATCGGAAGCCTCAAGGTTTGACTCACAAGGACTACTTTCCATAAGATGATGATTTGCATAAGACAAGCCAGTGTACTCCTAATGCTGCTCCCAAGCCTGGATAAATGGGGAGGGTTGTATCAGGAAGGGCATCCGGTGTAAAATCTTTGTCAAATCAAACATGTGGATCATCAAGAACGTGATTTCCATACCAGATCGGTCGGGCCCAACAGAGTGCCGGTGGAAACTGTGCTACTGTTGGCCAAAGACAAAGGAAGAGGAGAGGGGGAAGGCATGTTAGAAGGCAGTGAGAGAGAAGGAAAGGCAGGAGTGTGGAGGTGAGAGTAGGGACTTTAAATGTAGGGACTATGTCTGGTAAAGGGAGAGAGCTGGCTGTTATGATGGAGAGAAGGAAGGTAGATGTATTGTGTGTGCAGGAGACCAGGTGGAAGGGAAGCAAGGCCAGGAGCATTGGAGGTGGATTCAAACTGTTCTATCATGGTGTAGATAGGAAGAGGAATGGAGAAGGGGTAATCTTGAAAGAAGAGTATGTGAATAGTGTTGTGGAAGTAAAGAGAGTGTCAGACGGGATCATGAGTTTGAAGCTAGAAATTAAAGGGATGATGTTGAATGTTCAGTGCGAATGCCCCACAAGTTGGATGTGGGACATACGCTGGAGTAAGTAGGATGAAGTGGTAGCGTGTGTCCCCGGGGGGAGAGAGCAGTGATTGGAGCGCACTTCAGTGGACATGTAGGTGAAGGGAACAGAGGTGATGAGGAGGTGTTGGGTAGGTATGGTGTTAATGAGAGAAATGCAGAAGGACAGATGGTAGTGGATTTTGCCAAAAGGATGAAAATGGCTGTGGTGATCATGTACTTCAATAGGAGGGAGGAACACAGGGTGATGTATAAGAATGGAAGAAGGTGCACACAGGTGGAGTACATCTTATGCAGAAGGTGCAATCTGAAAGAGACAGGAGACCACAAGGTGGTGTCAGGGCTCACCAGAGCTAAACAGATGCGATTTTTGCTTTGAAAGTGTTGATGGAGAAGTATAGAGAAGGTCAGAAGGAGTTGCACTGTGTGGATCTAGAGAAAGCATATGATAGGATGCCAAGAGAGGGACTGTATTACTGTATGAGGAAGTCAGGAGTAGCAGAGAAGAATGTGAGGGTGGTGCAGGACATGTATGAGGACAGTGAGATAGTGGTGAGGTGTGCAGTTGTAGTGACAGATGGGTTCAAGGTGGAGCTGGGATTACATCAGGGATCGGCTCTGAGCCCCTTCTTGTTTGCAATTTTGATGGACAGGTTGACAGATGAGATCAGGCAGGAGTCTCCATGGACTATGATGTTTGCAGATGACATTGTGATCTGTAGTGAGAGTAGGGAGCAGGTGGAAGAGAGCCTGGAGAGGTGGAGGTATGCACTGCAGA
>VUQI01060115.1:3634-15969 GCA_015106735.1 Paratilapia polleni | reverse complement strand
GGAGAGGAGGAATGAAAGTCAGTAGAAGCAAGACAGAATACATGTCTGTGAATGAGAGGGAGGAGGTGTAACAGTGAAGATGCAAGGAGCAGAGGTAGTGAAGGTGGACGAGTTTAAATTTATGGGGTAAACCATCCAAAGCAATGGACAGTGCACAAAAGAAGGGAAGGAGAGAGTGCAGGCAGGGTGGAGTGGATTGAGACAAGTGTCAGGGGTGATTTGTAACAGAAGGATAGCAGCAAGAATGAAAGCGAAGGTTTACAAGATGGTATGGTTTGGAGACAGTGGCACTAACAAAAAGACAAGAGGCCGAGCTGGAGGTGGCAGAGTTGAAGATGCTCAGATTTTCACTGGGAGGGACCAGAATGGACAGGATTAGAAATAAGTACATCAGAGGGACTGCTCAGGTCGAGTGTTTTTGGAGACAAAAAATAAGTGCAGAGTTTCCTATTTGGAAATATGTGTTTCACTTTCTAACAAGTCATTCATACACTCATGTTTTCAGTTTATTAGATGTTTAAAGCTTTGTTTTGTTTTCATTCTAGAGTGTATAGCTTTAATTTGGGCCTTGCTATATAAATACTGGATAACTGAAGATTCAGATGTTTAAAATATAAATCTTTAGCCTTATGAATCTGTAAAGTAGCTATATATGGATCCTAATCACCACATAAATGCTTTGTCCCTTTAGTAGTAAGTGACTAACAGTTACAAATGATAAGAAATGGTTAATAAAGGGGGTTCCATAACAAGTTATTTAAAAGATAGATTTCTGTCCAGATTTTCAGCACCAGTTTTCCAGATAGTTCTTTATCAAAACGGTTTAACGGCATATTATGGGAATTTTCTTGATTAACTAGAGCTAAAAATATGAGCAACCTGTTATCTCATTATTGATGACGTAATCTCATCAATAAGTAGTTCCTAATGATAGTTTATTTACATCAATAAAGATTGTCAATGACTTATTAAACATTTATATCCTTTTCTAAGAATGTCTTATCAGAAATTAGTACCAAGATATCAAATCTATCTTAATTTATAATATTTAAAAAAGGAGTATGCATTAAAGGACAGAAGTAAAACCAGTCAGTTGCATTGAGTATGTGGGAGGCAAGACAGTCTATGATGGCGCTGTGTGTGTTTTTATGTGTGTGCACTAGTGTGTGCACACACCCTCATGGGAGTTTCCCTCCCCACTCAGCAGTAATGAGCTGTGCATGCAGCATTTTGCTTATAGGCCCATAAACAACACACTTATTAAGATGGAAGCCGCCGCGGGCAACCAAGGCTAATTCGGATACATATGAGTGGAAGGAGTGCTTTCGGAGGAGTGTGTGTGTCTGTGTGTGGGGAGGTGGGTTCTAAGTCAGTCAGGTTATACACAGGGAGAAAATGATGATAGACAAAAAAGGCTGGAGAGGATTTGCACCCCAGAGATACTGAAATGGGAGTTGTTTGAGAAAGGAAAGGGGCAACAGAAAGTGAGATGTACAGAATGAAAGACACTAAGAAAGAGAGAGGCACAGAAGGAAAGCACAGAGAGACTGGTAGAGTCAGGAAAATAGGAGGAGAGAGAGAGAGCGGTAAAACAGAATGAACGGCGCAGAGGAAAAGAAAGATTTGGCCATCGAGACAGAAAAAGAAAGTGGGAACGCAGACACAGAAGGAGATTAAAATAGAGAGCGAGTGAGTCAGACGTGGAAAGAGGGACAGAAGGGAAGACTGAGTCACAAAGATAAAGAGAAAAAGTGAAACATACAGAAGTCAAACAGAAAAAGTGAAACAAAGACAGTGGGAGAGCAAGAACAGAGCGAGGGAGCCAAAGTAATCAGGGAGACTCCATAGAGAAGAAGTAAAAGTGACAGGCAAAGACAGAAAGGGGGAAAGGACAGAGATGGAGTGAGAATGGAAATGACTTTGTTTTGGGGTAAATGGTGAGAGTGTGAAAAAGGAAGAGAAAGAGCAGTATTTTTGTGTTAGCAATATACACTGAGTAATTTTAGTTTAATTTATGTCATTTTAAAGGTGGCAAACAATGAGTTAAGAGAGAGAAAACAATAGTGCACAATCCACACAATAAAGTGTAAATATTTAAAACATTTTAAAATTCTAAAACAACAACAAAAAAACAAAACAAAACACTAATGTCTGTGAGACTTTGCAGGAAGCAGTTTTCAAAATCATGTGGAGGTCAACTGTTTTTACTTGTTGTATTATTTATTTTCAAAATGTGAGTAACTGTGCATGATTTTGCACAAATGAAATAATGCTATTATACCTCAGTTAAGTTGTAAAGTATTTCAAGACATGCATTCTTTGATTAGGGCGGTAATATGCTGAGAAAGGTCTTCGTAGCCATGCATATACTGTATACATTGCTATAAAAACTATAATATCCATGAGCCACAGGTGATATTTCTATGGAAGAAGGCAATCAGCATAACAGAGGCTTCACAAATTGAAGCATTAAATACTTTGTTGTTGTTATGAGAACAAACCCCGGGACCAGTTAATAAATCATCCCTTACTTATTCCCCAGGCTGAAGCACCTATTTCTTTTAGTGTTTGTGCTTTGACCCATTGGCTATGACCAGATTGGCAGATGACAGCAAACAATCTTCCTTTAAATTGCTACAAAGTCTGCATTTGGAGGGTGGAATGCTGAAGGTGCCTTAAATGCAACTCTTTCAACCCAAAGGCTGCAGTTCACATCCAGTGTGGGACCTTTGTTTTTGCCCTTTCGACCTTTGCTTTCAATTGCTGTTTGCTTAGCTTTAGGCATCAAAGCTATTTGTTTAGGTTTATAATTATTTATAATTAATTTGGGTTAAAATCCACCTGTTTGCAACATTACCCTTGAACATTTAAAAATGATGCTAATGGGTAGTGCTATAAAATGTGAAGCCAAGGGATCCTGACAAACCTTGATGTGACAAATAGGGGCTGAGAACAGGCTCAAATATACAGTATGTAAAACTTAGCCTGACTTAGAAAGTGAAGTTAATCATGTTTCTTTATTGCTTCACCAGAGTAATCTTTAAATTTAGCTTATATCACAGGTGAACAGGTCATTTTTATCAGAGATAAATTTATGTGGGTTTTGTAGCGTTTCTCGTGGTCATTTCAAATCTGTGTTTAGTTTTTCTCTAGCACGTCTATTTTTTGTGATAAAGGTAATTATACTGCATGATATTTGGTATAATTAGCCCGAGAAAATCATACTCTGTTTTTGAAGAAACAGTTGTAGCTGAATGACACCGTTCAGTATATCTGTGCCACAATGTGTGCCTGTTTGACCTCGCACTGATGATATTGAAACATTTACTTGATTGGTGCTTACAGTTACAGTGTACTTGCATACTTACCACATGCTTGTACACTGTAAATTAACATTGCTCATAACTCAAAAAGTTGATGTGACTGGAAAAAAAACTGAAAACAGATCTGAAATCAGCGTGAAAAACTGATTTAGAAAAGTGTGTTGTTATTTCTGATGATCACAAAAACTTTTTTTGTTGTTCTGTGTAATTAATGGTGAATGCATGAGCATTTCAGCTTATGCTGACATACTCTTTATACTTAATAGAGGAACTCTCTCCTTTTTATTGTATCTTGGTGCACTGGCTTTCAGTGGTTTACTGGTGGTAGATCTGCCGATCAGTAACAGTTATCTATCTCACTGAGTACGGATGGATTACAAAATTTGTTCCATATTCCCAGAACAGGAGTCCTTCTGATTTGAATGATTCCCTTCTCTATGGTAAAAAGTAGATCCTCTTTCAATTCTAAGATTTTACATGTAAATACAACCTCAGATGAAGAACAACACATGACATGTTACACTGTGTCATTGTTTATTTCATTTAAAAAACTAAGCCAAAATGCAGAAGCAGTGTGTGAAAAATTAAGTACACCTCATGATTCAGCAGCTTGTAGAACCACCTTTAGCAGCAGTAACTTGAAATAATCATTTTCTGTATGACTTTATCAGCCTTTCACGTCATTCAATTCATCATTCAATTTTGGCCCACTCTTCTTTACAATTTTGCTTCTGTTCACTGAGGTTTACGGACATTCGTTCATGCGCAGCTCTCTTAAGGTTCCACCATAGCATTTCAGTCAGGTTCAGGTCTGGATTTTCACTGAGGCATTGCAACACCTTGTTTCTTTTCTTTTTCAGCCATTCTGTAGTAAATTTGCTGGTGTACTTGGAATTATTGTTCTGTTGCATTACCCAGTTTGGGCCAAGCTTTAGCTGTTGGACAGATGGCCTCACATCTGACTCTAGAATACTTTTGTATGCAGAGGAGTTCATGGGCGAATCACTGACTGCAAGGTGCTCAGGTCCTGTGACTGCAAAACAAGCCCAAATCATCACCCCTCCACCACCGTGCTTGACAGTTGGTATGAGGTATTTGTGCTGATATGCTGTGTTTGGTTTTCATCAAATGTAGCTCTGTGCATTATGGCCAAACATCTCCAATTTGGTCTCATCTGTCCAAAGGACATTGTTCCAGAAGTCTTGTGGTTTGTTCATGTACAACTTTGCAAACCTATGCTGTACTGCCATGTTCTTTTTAGAAAGAAGAGGCTTTCTCCTGGCAACTCTTCCAAACAAGCTATACTTGTTCAGTCTTGTTCTAATTATACTCTCATGAACTTTAACATCTAACATGTTAGCTGAGGCCTGTACAGTCTGAGATGTGGCTCTTGGGTTTTTTTCTCTGAACTTTTTATCATCTGACCTTGGGGGGAAATTTCTGGAATGTCCACTCCTGGGCAGACTGGCGACTGTCGAATGTTTTGCAATTGTGAATAATCTTTCTCACTGCACCATGACTGTACATCTATCAGAGTACTACATTTACCAATGTTTAAGCAGCCAGAAACCAAAAGTCTAAAAAAGTAACTCAAAAAGAAAGAAAGAATTGAAGAAATATATATATTGAGACCAAAACTATGTGCACTGATTTGGGAGCCGACATGAATAAATAATACAAGCAAGATCAAAGCTGGCACAAATGAGCATGTATGTAAAAGTCTCAGGTCCCTGTTAGCCAGGAGTTTTTTTCCCCCCTCAAGGCAGAGCTCAACTGGATTTAATGGTGTTGTTTTTGCATGCTTTTGTATGTGTGTGTGAACAACTGTCCAACAGAGTCAAATTGGTCAAATGAAATTTCTCTTTTTAAGCACTGAAATGTCATGGGACAGTCTTTTGCATCTGCTGCATGAGATAGCTTCCTGCTGCCAACTGCTGAATGGTTCAAGGCAGAAGAGTGTGTGTCTGTATGTTGATTTTTGTTTGTTTGTGTGTTCATCTACTACTCATCAACACACACTTGAATGTATGCAACAAGCTTTGCAGAGTTGTTCACTTGAATCTCTTTCTTATACTCACAAACCCCCATGGTTGTACACACACAATCCTCTACACACTCAAACACTAAAAAATATGAGAACGCTTGTTCACTCTCTCCTTGTTTTCTTTTATTACACACACAAGCACATACTGACACTTCAGCCACATGTATGCACACTTGTGTAAACACCTGTGTACACACAAACACAAACAAACTGCTGCAGTTTTTATGTTTGCTCACTTGCATAAACATAATTTAATATGCAAATACATGCACACATGCAAATGCACAAGAGGTAACTCACTACACTCTCACTGACAAACACACACAGTGAGCACATGCAGCATTGAAAATACATGTGTAGCCACATACAGAAAGTAGACACTCACAAACACGTATTTACTCTATGACACATTCATGCCCATGCTGTTGCTGCCATATGCTATCTATCTATCTCTCACACACACACTCACAGAGTGAGAAGACAGACCTTCCTCTCTCCAACACATTCACATGTGTGCAGTAGCCAAGCTTGTTTCCATGGAAACCTGAGGGGCAAGGTGCTAATGAAAGACTTTGTGATTGTGTAACCGTCACAAAATGTTCACCTGTACCTGCACACAACATCGTGATGAACACAAAGTTCAGCAGCTGAATTTGTGTTTAGTAGAAAAGCGAGAAAAAGAAAACTGTGGTATCATTACATGATGGGTGATTCTGCAAATTAGTTATAAGTAAACAAGTACTGTGGTGCTCTCTTTATGCCAGCAACTGATTTAAAGCAATCCTGTGAGATTTTTGCAGAACAGCAGTCAGTATGTGACAAGAGCCCATATATTCAGTTTATAATGTTGATTGCACTGATGGTCAGTAATTCAAGAAACTTGAAGCATCAATGTTTTTCTTTTTTTTTTCTCCAGGCAGCACTGTGTCTTTAGACAAGATTTTTAATAAACTTTGTTACATCCAGATTTTTCCTTTTTTTTTTTTGGCTCTCTTCTTACCATAGATGCTTAGCTGAAAGGCAAAACAGTGACTGGCTTTAAAATTTTCATTCATTAATTGTTGTAGTGCATAATTTTTTTTTCCCAACTGACTTCCAGTCTAACAGTCCAACCAATGGACAACTGTGCAATAATTTAGGCAGAAATTTTCACTCCATCCCAGTTCACTCTGTTAATGCAAGCCACCAATTTTGTAGCCTATGTGTTAATTTAATGGGTACCATATTAGTCATACATTTGCCCACAGTGTTCATCTGGGAGGAAAATTATCGAGATTACAAAATGGAGAAGTCTGGGGCTGGCCAACAAACCTATCTGAATGCTAAGCTTCAGGTATCCTATGGCTATATTTGCACCCTCAAAAACCTACAAATAATAAACCATCATATAGATAATAAACCAGTCATATAGAACATCACATATTCAAGACACCCAAAACAATTCACCTATTTTTTAAAGATAATGAGAAATAAAATTAGTTAAAATGTTCAAATGATTACCTTTATATTCCAGCACCAAGCATATCAAATGTAGGAAACATGTAGGAAACAATTTATTATGCAGTATTTTTACTGTATCTGAGGCACAGGCTTTTCTCTTTTTTATTTATTTCCTCCCACCACTTTTCCTCTTACTGTCTATTTCACTGGGCAAGTTGTTGAAATGTTATGTGTAGAGAAACAGGCACATAGGTAAGTGTGAGCAACCTCGGGGACACTGCAGCAAGAGTCAGAGTCATGCCTGAAGAGAGGTCTGTCAACTTTTCTGCTTAATGTCTAATCACACGTCAAGTTGACTATTCACAGCAGGCCAGACCCACCCTCAGGCTACTCTCAGGACATGTCTCACTGCTCCCAGGGGGGCTGTCCACCACTGAGTCCAAGACTTAAATTTGCCTTTTTCTCACTGTAACCGTACCATTTCCATAAACTTACTCAAAGTTCTTTTGAGTTCATTATGTTAACAATGATGTTAAAATCAAGTTATATCCAATATTAATTTCTTCACTCCAAATATTGGACTTGGAATACCTGTGATGGTACTAACAAATAATGTTGCAAAAGATGTGTATTGTGCTATTTTTGGTGTGCAAAATACTGTTATAAAGCCATAGAGTGCACACACAACATGTCTGCAAACCAACATAAAGATAAAGAAAATTGAGATCCATGATGTCCAATGCCTTTTGGTGCACTTTCTTTTTTAAATTAATTAAAACCACAAGCCTCAATATTGTGTAGATCTCCCTAGAGAAAGCAATACAGCTCTGAGCCGTAGTGCATGCTAGGGATGACAATTTTTTTAGAGGCCAACCCAGGAGTTAGCATTGCTGTTGTTCCCACAACAAAAAGCCAATGGGATTTTTCCATAGGCTTTGGATAATCACAGAAAATAACGTCTGTGGGAAATCAAAGTTACACTTCTTGTTGAGCAAGTTAATGTCCACAAAATGATGCCACTTTCAAAATATTTGAAATGTAAATGCAATCACAAGAAGTAAAGTGCTAAGGTTAGCCTAGAAACAAGCCATCACCACCACAATCTTGATTTTAATGTCAACACCATTCACCTCCTGTGTTTCATGTGATGACGTTTAAAGTCCCCAACATCTTCTGTAGTCTCAAATAGCCACATGTTAGCAAACGGCTTCTTTAAAAGAAGTAAAAGTTTAAAAATTCACTTGTGGAATATTTCTTTAAATATGTTGTGTTGTAAATGGGAAAATGTTTAAAGCTTGTGTTATCCACAGATTTTTCTAAATCCTCAATTTAATTAGGATCTGGGAAGTTTCAAGGTTGGAACAGTGCCCTGGGCTCTTTGTCAAGTCCTTGAGCTGTTCTTGAGCAGTTTTTGCACGGTTGGGATTGTCCTTCTTGGAAAGAACTGTTGTCACAGGGGAGATGTGCTTGGTCTGCAGTGATGTTAAGGTGGGTGGTACAAAGTAACATCCACATGACCGTCAGAACCCAAGATTGCATGTATATTGTATAGATGACTGGTATTATACACATCCTGTCATCAGTTTTAATGTTGTGGCTGATCATTGTAAGTGCTATACTTAAGTTTGTGCATAAGTCAGTGATCAACCGTGCAACAACGGTGCTATGGTTGCTCCCCACTAGGCTCCAGTTTTACCAAACTCATAAACATAAACTGTTCTACTAATGCATGGAAAAACAGAAGTCGTATCTCTGTCACTAAATGCTGTGTGTCTTAGCGTAAGACACTTCCTCCATAATTCAGCTTTGATGAATAACTGTGTTCATTCTTATATGATAAATCTCGTCTTTCTTCTCTCACAACTCTTATTGGACCAACCTAATTCCTAGTGAAGCAAATTCTCTCTTTTTTTTTTTCCTGTGTAGGTTTCAGCTGTGGAAGAAGGTGCCTGAGGAAGCTGTGAAACCCTTCAGCCTAATTTTTTCACCTATTTTTCCAGGTGAGTGAGCGTCAGGGGAGATAAGCCTGTCACAGTTTCCCTGCAGACTGAAGCACAGGGAGCACATCTCAAACAGCGGGACGACTGGCCAACAGCGATAGCCGGCCAACATGTCCGTGAGACGGGTGAGGTGGTGGAGGTAGGGGAGAGCAGGGAGAGACGCATCAAAAACTTGGCATACTTTCACAGCAACTGAGGCACTCGGCAGACGTATCTGTGACAGAGCCTGCGTAATTGTTTTGCTTCCAGACAAGGTTCACTTTGTTGTCAGAGCAGAGGGAAAAAAAAACAGATGATTGATGGAACTAAGTAGTGAGTGATGGTGAATTTGAATGAGAGGCTTCACTACAGACTGGAAGGTTGAAATTCAGTATTAACAGCCATTTATACTCACAATGTAAGGGCTTGTTGAGCAAACGCTTTTGGCTCAGAGAAAATGAGTACACAAACACAGTACACATCCTCATCCATTTTGTGTTTAGAAGCCACAATGAGAAACATTCTGGCAAACTGACAAGTAAGTGTGATAAACAGTGATATCTTTGAATCATTGTTTTCAGTGAAAACAGTATGTAATTTACCAGTGCCTTTGGATATTATTGGGTTGAAGAGAATTTATGGATAAGTGATCATTTTTAGGCTACTGTATGCCCACAAGTACACAAGTATTTTTTTAAATTGGGTTTTTTCTGAGGTCATTTTGAAAACTGGAACTTAAGAAGACACCAGCAAATAGAAAAATGCTGCAAAAGCACACAAAACACAACGGAAGTAGAAAAAAACAAAACGGAATTTGCAGTTTGTTTTCTTAAGTTGCAGTGCGTTTGACCTCTCAGGGTCACCGTACCATCCACATGAAAATGCAAAAAAACAATTTTAAGCGCTATCAAAAGCATGCCAAAGCAACAGGTGGCGATAAAACCCCAACCGTAAAAAAAAATATTGGCCAAGCCTACAAAACAATTAAGTTTCTGAGGTCAGAAGAGGAGATAAAGGTGCACACCTTTGACATTGCAAGACAAAATCTCAGTTTTCCTCATCCACATATAAACACAAAAACAGAGTTTCTGACAGGAGTTTTTCAAAAGCTCCATGTTCAGTGATCCAAAATGCCATTTACGTGTGGAGAAAAGGCCAAAACGCATCGAAAAAGCTATGTTTACCAAAATACCTGTGTACGTGTGGAGAGGGCCTTAATAAATCAATACAACAGGGAACTGTTGTATTGATTAGAAAAGAAATTCAGGTCCAGGTTTCTTTTTTCTTTTTTTTCTTTTTTTTTAAATAGTCAGTTTCCACCGCTATAATGAAAAGTCAGTCTAAATACTGTTTGTCATATTTTTCACTGAGTCTTACCTGAACTTTATTCTTACCCTTACCCCTAACGCAAACCAAGTCTTTAATCTCAAATGATCCCCCGAAATACGGAGAGAGAAAAATGTCTTCCCATTCCAAATATTTCCTCACTCACAAGGTCTGATATTTAAATCAGTCCTTAGTAATAGAGTATCACAAACACATACGTGTTTCTGTCTTTCTTGCTTACTCTCAGGCACAAGTGGACACCACAAATCTCTCTACACACACATCACAACACACATTCCTCTCACACGTACATGTGTATTTCCCCATGCAATTCCACATCATGCACTCAGTGCCGTTGGGCTTAATAAACCTTCTCCAAGTTAATTATGCGTGCTGCCCATTATGTGGCCATCCAGGTCACAGCCAACATGTGTAATTTTTTCTGACGTTTATGAATGGAGGCCAACAGCCCACCAGAGGCTCATGGGAAGCAGGTGGCTGCTGGACACTGACTCTCAACAAGTGACAGGGGGCTTGTTCAGACTTAGCAGCATTTTGAAATGGTCAGATACAAGGGCCAGGGGTTTCATCTCCAAATGAGAAGGGCACTTCCTCCAATGTCAGATTTTAGAGGGCAAAAGTAAAACTAAATGTTGCAGTGTTCCAAAGTTTTGAGTTCTGTATTTTCGGACTTTGTATGGGAAGTTTTCCCATATTACAGCCACAGCTGGTACAGTATATACTCTGAGTGAACCACTTTGGCTGGTAACCATTTGTCATTTCACCATTACTTTGTGCAGTCAAGTGTGAAAAGGGTAATTTTCTGCCTTTTATTTAAAAAGTGGGGTGCGATCTGTTTCTAGCTTAGCCTGACCCACAGAATCTGTGAAAAGGCAGAAAGGCCAGATATGTCAGAGCTGTAAATGCGAATGTTAATAGAAGTCAAACACAAAAACCCGCAGCACATTTTTTTCATTGTAGCAGTTAAATCTAAACCATGCAACCCAAGCTTTAAATATTGTTAAGAAGTGATCCAAAAGGTAAAGTGTTAGTCAGTATACTAGTTGCTTTGTTTTAAAACTGAAACACTCATGCAGAAATCTATGCCCAAAAAGCACCACAAACTGAAAGTCAAAGCACTTAATCATCAAATGCAATGTGACTACAGCAGGTCAAGCACTTTAACTTGGCTGTAGTAAACACAAGACAGTCAGATCCTCAGTTGCATAAAAGTGTGATTTGACCAACAGCAAGAGTTGACTGCATTTGTGCTGTTCTAAACTCCCATATTTATTTATCCTTGAGTAACAATTTTAATTCAGTCTGTTGCTTTGCATTTATGGCCTGCAACTTACTGTTTTGGTTCAGTCTCGCTGCTTTCACCATGCCCAGCACCAAATAGCAGACAGACCCAGGAACCACCTGCTGAAAAAGTAGAACATCTAGCAAGTCAGTAGTCAGATATTTTTTCATGAGTTGCTGGAGATTTAACTGGTGGCCGTACACACAACTTTAAATGAATACTTATGTTTCTCTGTGTCTGATTAATGTTTAAGATAGCAGGTTTTGCTGACACGTTCTGCTACCTCTGGTGAAACAATAAGTCACTGCTGTTTGAAACAGCAACTTTTAATGGAACAACAGAAGTAGGCATTGCGCCTCTATGCTCTAACACTGCAAGTGTTATGTGCTTCAATCCAGTGACTTTTCCCCCTAGAAATTAAATAAAAATGGGCAGTACTGTGAATGAGGTTCCTTGGCACTATTCTGTTTGAGTCCTGGTGCCTCATGTATCCCATTTTTAACCAACAGCAGCTGCCACGACTAAAAATGAAGCCAAAACAAGTGCCAAAAAGCTGGCTCCAAAAGCGAATCAGTTTCCATAGACTCCTGTGTTATATTGGCCAACATCATCAATGAAATTATGTTTACACCCTGGTACACAAAACAGTTTTGGTTTGTACTAGTATTGAATTTGTTTATAACTCACCTGTTTGGAATTTCTTAAGGTTTAAAGTTTGGGATGTGGCAACTTTAATTGACAGGTGTGCCAAGACATGCAGCTGTTGTTGATTGCTGTCTGCTAGGCTCCATCTCTGGTATTTTGAGGCACTGTCTTTGTGTTGTTTTACTCTTTTTCCATTAACTGAAATACCAGACAAATAATATAGCCTGTTCTGTGGTACAAATCATTCTAGAAGTTTCTGGTTCAGTTTTGGTGAG
>VUQI01060114.1:2994-18534 GCA_015106735.1 Paratilapia polleni | reverse complement strand
TTTTTTTAAAAATATATAAATAAAAATAAATATATATATATATATATATATATACTGTTACAAAGACATGTTCATATTAAACATGTCCAAAGTTTCAAATAATGAGGTCCACTTAATCCCTGTGAGCCAAAAGCTCAGGCTTCAAACTGCTCGAAACACTCAATATCAGACAATTTTTTTCCCCGTCAGATAGCCTTAACATGGTCATCTCATACGCACAACTCCGGCTGTGAGCACAGCCATGTCACTCACTTGCTGTTCAAACCTTCTGGAAACGACAGCCAATGAGAAGAAAACTGGCTCAAAGGGAGAGAAGCTAGAATGACCTGTTTCAGAGGATGAACCAAGATTCTGCACCAAAGCATAGTGTTAGATAAATAAGGACTATTTTGAACTGTGAGTCATGCAAAGCCACTCTATTAAAGCCCAAGAATAAAAATACAGAGCAGAAAAAGAGCATGATAGGTTCACTTTAATGAATGTCCAGGTTGATTAGTTAGGATGCATACCATATAACCACAGTGTCACCTCCCATTTATGTCTATAAAATGTGTCACACATCCAGTTAAGGAGAACTGATATTAATGAGTGAATGAATGGATAAATTTAACTACTGTTTGGAGCCCATCCAACACTGACCGATATTTTAAATTCCATTTTAACAGCAGGAATTTAAGTATTATCATTAGAAAAACTGGCAATAAGATACTATAGTTATAAATATGCACACAAGTAAACTCAACTTGATTCTAAGTCAAAACTAAGCTGAGTGAGACTGAACAATATGACCAAAGTGAACTACATACACAACAATTCTAGTTCTTTCAGCTTCCAAAATGAGGAGTCTTTACTCGAGACAATGGAAGCAGATAATGGACTTCAAACTGCGTTTTTGTCTGTCAAAGAAATTACATGATGTCAAGAAGACTGCAGTTCATGTTCCATCTGTTTTGATTGATTTTCACTCACTCTTTAGTTTTTTTTTCACAGTACATTTCATAACAGGCCACTAAATTTGCTCATATGGAGGGACGTGCATGATAAGGCTCAAATAATCTATTTGTGTATGCCTGTATGACATACACATGACAGCATGTTCTTGCTGCCCATCACAGTAAATTCAACTCCAGGCTGAGTGACAGGGAGCAACACAGATCGGTGGAATGCCAACAGGTTGGGCAGCACCTCTGGGACACCTGAGGGCAGCTCTGACAGAAAGGGGGCTGACCCCACAAAGAGAGGGCCCATCAAGAGCAGCTGGTAACAAACACTTCCTGAGACAGGCAGACACTGATTGTTTGTACACAACTGCAGGGAATAAATGAACGACAGGGGAAGAGTTTGTCAGCAGCAAGCCAAGGATTATAAAGGGCGTTGATGTTTTCAGCACTGACTGCAAAATGCTAAATTGTAGGTAGAGGGAGCTAAAGTGCAACATTAACTAAGCTTTCTTACAAGATGGTGCATAAAAGTGACAGACAACCATTAAGAGTGGAAGGAAGTACAAAAATGC
The DNA here is from genome assembly GCA_015106735.1 of Paratilapia polleni. NCBI lineage: Eukaryota > Metazoa > Chordata > Actinopteri > Cichliformes > Cichlidae > Paratilapia > Paratilapia polleni. The sequence continues at coordinate 17,021 of VUQI01060114.1, read as the reverse complement.
ATGCTGATGTTAGTTTAGGCTGGTCTTCACATGCTTTAGTTTAACTTGTGCAAAACAACATGATGTGTGTGTTTGCACAAACAGAGGTTAGAAGAGAATGGACAGTGGATGGGTCTATTTCACCCAGAAGACACGAGCCTATTGGTTAGATAACATGAGCCCAAACTCTACCCATTTGTGTTTATTAAATTAGTGCCGCTCAAGACATGCTGTTCTTCCTCTAGCTTGCAGGAGACCTTCACTGTCCCAAGATGCTATAGGTCTGCCCTGAAACACCTGACTAAATACCCGTCTTATTTACTGTATGCTCATCTTTTTGTCTGGTGCTGAGGACACTGCATTCTCCTTCTGAACTGATACAGAAATGCAAAACATTAGCATATTGGGGAATATAGTCACTGAGGGAGGTGTTATTGGCCCTGCTGAAACTCTTTGTTCTCCAATGTCTGGACACCAAAAATGTCTGTCAAAATCTGAAGTAATCAGTGCCAGGTCATCTCTGAGTGGGAGGCAGAGTGGAGGATGGGACAGGAGGATCGATAGAGAAGGGCAGAAAAATCACTGAGAAACATGGCAGATGACTTTTTATAGTATTGATCTGAGCAGTTTGCGTTCTCTTTTCAGCATTAAATTTGGCAAAATGAGAGCTGTAATAGAATGAAAAATTGACATGAAAGAGGGCTGTTGAGAAAGAAAGAAAAATCCAGAACCAGAAACTGTTAAGAAATTAAATGACTGTACAAGAAAGGATGTGAGCTTGTGTGTTGTGAATGTAGCACAACTGACCAAGGTTATCATGGAATAGTGACTTATAACAAAGGAAAGACAGGCTGACTGGGCCCTCCCACGCTGTAGCAGAAGCACAAACCACCCTGGTGAGACAGAGTTCATCTGTACACATATCCCTCTTTGTTTGAGTTCCTCCTTTGCCAAGGACAGAGTCATTACACATCATTAGTATACCCTGCATAATTAACTGACCTGAACACTTACGAGCAAGGTCTGGCTGACCCTGTGTCTCCATGGCAACGACCTCCAGCAGAGCAGAGTCAGTGTCTGGGCCACTAGTCAGCATCCCCTGGGAGTCCACAGTGACAAGTCGTGTCCTGTCATACGCTGACACAAAGCGCGGCGCACAGGCCAGATGGCATCTCTGGTACACAAGACAACAACACAGAAGTTATGTCAAACAGACTTCTGGGTATTTTTTTGTCAGTGTCCAAATTTATTGAAGCCCTGAGAAAAAGATTTTTTGCTAGTTGAAAGCCCATCAGCAGCCACAGCTAAAATCAAAATTAGACTGTTTATTTCCAATTGCAAACATTTTTTTAATTATATCTAGCAGCATGACTCTGTTCTGGGACTGGGAAGCCCAAAGTAGGAAGAGCAGCAAGCGAGATTAAAAAATGATTAATATCAAATGCAGGTGGTAATTGTACAAAACACAATTTCAAGCACTTTCAGTTTAATTTATTATGGACACTTAATGAATGATTTGCATTATCTCCCAATCTTCCCCGCTATTGAGTATTCTGACCTGCTGTTGTTATACGACAAGGTCCTGTTTACCTTAAACCTATATATATTATGACTGTGGCGTGTACTTTAGTCACATTGCACCACCCAGAAACGGCAAAAGATTTTACATGTGAAGGCAAAACCAAGACAAAGATGATGAAGCATGTGCCCCTGACGGGTCACATCAGGGAAGCTGTTGAGGTCTCAGGCGGTTGTGCTCTGCTAAATACCTTTTACCATCTCAGAATAGTAACCCCTTACCTCCACAGTCACAAGGTTGATAAATTAGTAAACATATGGTTAATGACACACACGTACACACATAAGCTTGCATTTACACCCACAGAAAACACACACTGAACACATCTCTGCAGGAGTGAGGGTCACTGTGATGGATGCTATCTCTGGATGGCCGTGAGCATTAAAAGCCTGGTGGCCTGGTACTAACAATCAGTCATGTCGGCGTGTCAGAGCTTGAAATTAATCATTCTTGTCTCGGTGATCACTTCCTGCATTAATTATTCTGACGATGTAGCTGAAATAGTCTGCAAGCTGTGAATGTCTCTGTGTGTGAGAACATTTAGGGAGATGGAGTGAAGCTTGCAAAGTCACTGAAAGGGATCGGAGGTTGTCAAACTGTACCCCCTTCTGGTCACACTCCGCTAACTGCAGCTCTACAGCCTTACTACATGATGCCGGGAGGAAAACGAGAGGAGAAAGCTACAGAAAGAAAATATATGTGACAGAATATTTGTGCAGGTATTTAGCAAAGTGATGAGTAGAGTGAGCGAGAGAAATGAGTTAGAGGAAGAAAAACAGGGCAGCAGAGAAGAGATGTAAACACAGGCTGTTCCTACTTTGGGTTGGCCAATCCCAGGCTAGCTCTTAATGGAGGAGACAGATGATGTGTTAGGACTGTTGTCAATAGTTAACAAGAGGGAGAGGCTCACCAAATGTAAATATATAATCACTAGCCAGATGCCACTCAGTTGTTTTTTGGTTAGCCAAGTCGTCACCAAATAGGTTTACACAGAGATAAAAATGATTTATTTCCCCTGTCAGAAATGTTCTGCAGTACATCAATGCATATTTCAGTTGGTGTTTTACATAAAATCAAGTACCGCAACTCTGTACTTGAGTAACAATTTATGCAAAGTGCATTAATGTGAAATTGATGAGACTGAAAGAGCTGGTACAAAGTTCAATCTATCTCCATTCATTCATTTGTTCATTGTTTATGTCCATACGTCAGAGATGTCTGGGATATTTCCATGCAGGGAGCACAAAAACACACACAACAATAGGCAATTTACAGTCTCCAGTCCACCTGACCTACATTCCTCTGGAAAGTAAGAGAGCATTGCGGCAGCACACCAACAGAGAAACAAGCATATCAAGAAGCGAGTGAATGCCACATACAAAACACCATCAGCTAACCATTGTTTTGTGAGGCACAAAAATGGTCCCTGTTAAAGAAAAGATACTGTGCAATGGTTAAAGTGTATTCATGTATTTATCCTAATATTTGATGTACAACCTAGAAACAAAATAATTGTAACCAGTGTGCAATCCAAAAGCCAGAACAGTCATATCTACAATTAAAGGGAACCTGAGTGCAAAAATAAAGAGAAATCTTTACAGATTCAAGTTCATTTCTTCCACATTACATCAAGGGCCACAAACACTCCATCTGACTTGAATGCCCAATTTGTAATACACTACATCTTATTTCTGTTGGAATCACCCAATCAAGAGATTTTTCTGAGCTCATTAAAAATAAACACTGTGTGAAGGACATGGTGATTGCTAATCAGCAGTTTTACAAATGCATGCATGTGAGTGAGAGAGACTGTGTGTATTTTTCGTGGCTCCCTCTGCTCAACATCGTTTTCAGTCAGTGTGAGGAAACTCCCCTCTAACGCAGACACAGGCGGTTACTATAGAAACCAACATCACTTTTCAGGGAAGTAGCTGGGGAAGGTTGGAAGAAGGCAGCGAGGAGAGGAGCCGCGTAAAAGCACAGAGTTCAAATGAAAATGAAATTGTAATGTAATTCTGTCTGTGTGTGCGTGAGTGCTTGTGTGTGTATGCTCATGCACGCAACTCATTGTCTGTCTATGAGTGCATAAGTGTGATAAGCAGAAGAAGGTGTAGCAGCTAGCAGCAGGGAGGCAAGATAGAAAAGAGCAGAGGAAATTAAACTAAATGAAAAAACTTGGTGTGCTTGTGGGGTACTGGGACTGAGGGTGGGATTTGGGTCGAACAGAGGAGGAGGAGGAGGAGGAGGAGAAGAGGGATAGAGGAGGGACAGAGACAAAGAAGAAGTGGAAGCTATAGGCCACTTACAGCCTCTTGTTGTAGGGGGCAGAAGTTTTAACACTAGAAAAAAATACAGAGGGTCTTACAACTGAAGTCAATAGACCTTTTTCCACAGCAGACAGCAGGGAAAGCACTGGTGTATTAATGATGGCTGCATTCCACATAGGGGAGGTGCTGGTTCACTGTCACATCTAACTCGGATACTTAATGGAAATGGAAACTGTTAACTCCACCTCCGCTTTCCGTCCTGTGACAGTTAAAACGTCTGCTGTGAACAAGGTCAATGTAAAGATGTTCCTTAAACCTACATGCTTTCTAATGGCTAGCAGGGGGTGACATCTCTGGCTGAATAAAGAAGTGAGACTAAGATTGTGAGCCTACTTCTGTGACTTGATTTATGACCACAGTCTATGCCTTCATACTGAGATTATGGTCTTAATTGCCAGCTTCAAGTCTTACTGAATACAAAATGATGATCCATTTGTAAATACTGTTCATATATAGAGTAAAACAGATGATACAGCAGGTATGATTTAGCGTGTGGCTTTTAATTGACAAATATGAGAGTGCAGTGTCCTGTGTTTATCAGTCCAACCCACTCCTCACTCGAACCATTTGTTTCATAAAACCACCAAGACGGCTGGGATAACTTGCCGAACTCATTGTTAAAAAAATGTGAATTCACAAACCAGTGGGTGACGTAAGGTCCCATCTGGATGCTGAGAGTGAGATGAGTAACACTGCTGGTTTGCTGCTGATCATTCCTAGCCTCTAATTAGCTGACTGTCTCCACCTTCAGCCAGAACACTGTCTCTTTTAAGGGGCTGGAGTCGCCAGCTTGAGACATGCTTCATATACAGTGAGGACTGGCACACAAAAAAAGACACACAGAGAGAAAAAGTGAACAGGGAATTAAACATATAAGTGGCGCTGGGCCTTGACTGTGGGTATAATATGCAGAGGGCTTACAAGTAGCCCAGTTATGTCAGTTATGTCAGTGGAAGTCGTATCAGGGGAGGAAGCAATGCACAAGTCCCCCGCGGCATCATTAAAAACCCCATCATTTCTCCCTTCATCCCAATTCATACAAACAGCCTGAAAATAGGTCAATCAGCAACCTCTGCTCTCATACCCCCCTCTTCTCCCACACACACACATAAGGCAAGTCCCCTGTAAGCAGTCTGAGCGAAGTGTGGGAGGCCAGCGTTACCATGGAGCCAATATTGTACTGGTCCACTTCTGCGGTGACAATGGTATGGCCTTGCTTCACTGCTTCTACCTGCAGAGGAACCTGACCCATGATCAGCAAGGTTTACAGACATGCAGACACCATTTTTACTTTCTCAACACACTGAGAAGGTTTATCACACATTGTGGTAGAAGAAAAAGGACTCAAAAACACATGCACAGCAGCCAGCTAACTTTACTGGGTCTTTCTAGGAACAATGATCCCCTTTTATTAAGTGCCTGGCTGGAAATATATATGCAGTCCACATTACTGTATAAATTTCTCTTTGGGTACAGGCCAATCTTCTTATCTGTACAAAAAACATTAATAGGTTTCAAAAATAAAAGCACTGCAGTATAGTCAGGGTGTGTTAATGCAGAGGAAGCTAACTGCCTATTCAGCTAAAGCTTCAATGGATCAGGCAGACATTTAAGAGCCTGTAATCTGATCTGTTACACCAACAAAAACAACACATTAATAATTCAAAAACATTACTCCCAAATTTGAATGTGTTATACAGACCCTGCTGGTCTAGTTATATTTCTAATGGACTTCGCATGAGAGTTAATTGAACAGAAAAGGACCTATATTGCTTTAAACTCTGTAGTAATTTATTTTATGCATCAAGCCATATGTAAGTGTGAACAATAAAAAATAATGTCCATGCAGGTGTCTATGAAATGAGGAGGTGAGAGTAAGTAAGGGAGAGATAGTGATGTACTTCCACGACTCTTCAGCTTACTTGGGCCAATCTGAAGATCACACACACCCACCACTAATGGAAGATGCTAAAGTGCTGCGTTGACTACAAGTTGCTAAGGTGTTGGGCAGACGCTGACTCAGAAAAAAGGAGACCAGGCTAAAAGAGATGGGTTCAAAGAACATGGAACAGGTCCACAGGAAGTACACAAAGGCAGTATTACACATAAAGACGGGAGTATGGTTGGTATGTATATATATAATCTTAAGGAGTGAATTTGGGACCACAGAAAATACAGGATCTAGTAATTCATGCCAGTGGCGGTTTACTAATCTAGAACTGGTTCCATCCATTCCAGTGAAAAAGCATTGATGTCGGTGCCAAAAGAGCTGGCTTGGGCACAGCACTGACTAATTGCTGGACCCAGTGTTGGAACCACTGACGTCATTGGCTATGAGAGGGGCTAATGCAAGAAATTCACAGATGATTCACACATGAGGCATGAGTCTGTCCAGCATGATTTTCTTCAAACAGATTATCCCTAACTTCTTCTTGGTAAAACTACATCATGTTCAGTTCTTAAACCTACCAAAATCTGGGCTGGTTCTCAAAATGCACTAAATTCACCAGCACTGGTAATGCATCAGTGGAAAAGAGGTATATGGGAAGGAAAAGAGGCACACAGAACAGGTGTCGCTGTGAGACAAGAGCTAAGTGCATATTTTGCTTTTGTTTACATGGCATTATTTTTACGTGTGTGTGTGTGTGTCACTCATCTTTTCTGTGGCGGTGTTTTCATGGTTAACTGTATCAACTTTCTGAATTGCAGTCTTGCTCAGCTTCTTTCCCAGCTATTGCAGTATTTCTCCTTTGATCATCACCACAGCAACATCACTGTCCAGGCTCACAGTCAAGGCTCCCCACATCTACCTGCTCAGACATTTAGACACACACACACAACAAACACAGTGCCTGTGAAGTCAATACTGCCTTTGCTCTCTCACATACACACATGCAGAAACAAACACACATATATATATGTGCATTTTGTTATATCTGCTCCTGTGGTTATCAGGTAAACACCTGGACAGAGCATGAGAATGAGCCACACATCAATCTGCACATCTTAGTGAATTGTGGCCCATGAAGTCACCTGAAGGGTCCTACTGTCATGAAAAGCAAAAGAAAAGTAGCAGTAGTACAGCAGTTTGTGCACGTGTGTTTTCTTATATGAAGTCATATGTCTAAGAGTGTACTGTTGACCTGCTGAAGAAGGTAATATGTATAATTTGCAGAGGCTTCCAATACAGATCAGCTTAGCTCTGAGAAGCTAGAGACGAAAGATGCGGTCATAAGTCTCCTGCTGACAGAACCTGGTGATATTTGGGCTGATTCTAAAAATGATAACATTACATTTGACAGGTATACCACATGAGCATGGACCAACACAGACCTCCACAACCCAACTTTTCCACTTACAAAGCTCAGTGTCATGCACACTCATTAGTCATCCTTGCTGATACATGTAGGTCTAGGTGACTGTTTTTAGACTTAATGAGGCAGCTGGTCTCCACTATGCAGAAGGAACAGTAGGGAATCCAGAGTTTAGCAGAATCAGTTAGGCTTGAGAAAAAAGACATAAATAAACCAACATATGCATGAATGGTGCAGGACTCTTCAGTCAGAGATTACCTGTAGACCAAGCAGCAATAGTTAAATAATAAATCATAATTTTATTTAAAAACAACAACAGCAGTCTGCAGGCAGCATATGCTTTTGACAGCACTGATTTTGTATGGAAACATGCAGTCTTGTATAGCTTATAAATGCATGGTGGCTCAGTGGTTACCACTGTTGCCTTACAGCAAGGGGGTCCTGGGTTCAAACACAGGCAGTTTCCTTCTGTGTGGACTCTGCATGTTCTCCCTGTGCTTACACAGGTGTTCTCCAGGAGATCTGGTTCCTCCTGCCATTAAAAAACATGCTAGGTTAATGCTGCCTATGTCAGCCCGGGATACTCTAGCAAAAGAATAACAGTATTATTGTATAAGGAAGTCAGACCTCACCTTTTAAAATTACAAATATAAAACTAATATTCTCTACTTCAAACTATACATTTTTAGATTTTGTAAATTTAGTTACCACATACTAAGAACCCCTCACTGATTAAAGGCTTGGAACCTTAAGTTGGTGTTCAGATGGAGGTCTTCAAGCAACCTCTCTCAAAACTCAGACACCAGAGATAAGTGATTTAAACAAACACGTTTCACCGACAATCATGAATATTTCTTCACACATTTTCAACAATTTAATATCTAGCCTTTCAATTCAATCATTTTTGGCCAAGCCTTAAAACAACCTTTCATGTTGGTAAACCAAACTAATCAAACCAAATGTGTGTTTTCCTTCCCAGGACTGGCCTTCAGTCAGTTACAGCTGAGAAGCAGCTCCCTTAAAACAATTATTTCCATCCACTGTCTCTGGCTACAAACTGACATCAGAATTTTTCCTGACTGCACACAGGAGTTCGGCTAGTCTGCGTACAGTAAAAGCACTAAGTCTGTGTTATCTTATTTGACAGAAATCTATTGATTAATGAAGCCAATTAACAAAACTACTTGAAAAATAACTGCATTACAATGCTGGAGAATTTCCTTTGGTTCTGCCTAAAACTTTTTTAGGGGTACCAAAAATTCCTCTATGCAGGAAAAACCCTGGATATAGTAGAAATCTGTGTGATATGCTTCAGCTAAGATTCAACTAAATTCAATTCAATTTTACCTATATAGTGCCAATTCACAACAGTCGCCTCAAGGCACTTTATACTGTAAAGACCCTACAACGTTAGACAGAAAACCCCAACAATCAGACGATCCCGTATGAGCAGTACGTGGTAACAGTGGGAAGAAAAAACTCTTCCCACAAGAAGAAACCTCTGGCACAACCAGGCTCAGGGAGGGGAAGAGAAGACAAAAAAGGAAAACACAGGGAGACAGGACAAATAGGGAGACTGAGCCAATAGCAGCAGAATTAAGGGATGGTTCAGGTTCACTGATCAAGCCCTAACTATAAGCTATAAGCTTGAAAACTCTAGAAACCACAAGTAAGCCTGCATTCTGATTGGTGCTCATGATGTCTGAGCATAAGGATGGATAATGGGATGTAAAACACGTAGAGTAGCAGATCTTGTCTAGACACATTAAATGTCAGTGTTATCTTTTAGGTAAAATATCTGATACTCCTATTCAAAGTGATTTGTGATTTTGTTTTTTTGGATTGCATTTATATAGTGCTTTTATTATAAGTGCTCTACAAGCTGCCTCTCATTCATCCATTGGCAGCACACCTATGGCAACAAGCCACTATGCAATCCACTAATCAAGGCGTTAAAGCCAGTGTCTTACTCAACGTGTGGAAAGGAGCCTGGGATTGAAGTGCCAACACTGTTATCAGAGCACAACCTGCCCACAGTTAGTCTTTTTAGAGATTAAACACACATTTCATTTTCAAAAGCGATCAGCTGTAATATTAAGTTTTTTTCTTGTTTTAACCTGAAAAATGTCAGTTTTTCTCACTTTGTTAATGGGTTCTTTCTAGTGTCTCATTCTTGGTAGTTTCTTGCTTTTGCTTTTAGTGAAGTGTACCTGCGTAATAAAATGCCTTGCAGACATATTTGCACTATTCTTGGCTGGAGTATGAGTAAAAGTATATGTTCCATTTTCCATTTTGTCTGTAGTCTTTGCTAGCCTTGGCTCAGACAGCAATCCTGAAAGTGTAATCGGGTTTCCAGAAAAATGGAGGGAGGCCGAGAGACTGGTGGAAAGAGGAAGAGAGAAAAAGACTTGGATATAGACATTACCTTGGCCTTAAAATTATAGAACCCAATCATGAAAATTCACATCGCCTGAGAGAGATGATGAAAGCCCTGGGGGCAGTAGAGCCTGCCAGTAAATAACACAGATAACAAGCTCATCACATCTGGGTATGTGCAGTGCCCTGGGCAGAGCACTGCCTCAGGCTGCCTGGCTTTCACACCTCTGTTATTCTGCTTTATTTTCACTCTTGGCTAAACACCCAACAGGCCGGTTTATATGAAGCCTGTTTCATGAAAAAAATAACAAACACTCTCCTATGTCAAGGAAGGATTGTGTGAATGTTATAGCAGATGAATTTATTTGCTCATAATAAGCCATTAGATTAGGGTGTGATCACCTTTGGGACAAGCATCGGTGTGCACTAATTAGAAGGTGTTTAATTTAAAGAGCTTTGACTCTCATCAACATCTATTATACATCAGTAAGAATGAAAACCTTGAGCAAGTTATGTAACATATAACAAGCTGGGATCTCAGGTAAGTACTCAGTCATCAGTTATAGAAAAAGGTTTAGTTTGACAAATTTGGTCAGTTTAATATAAACACTATTATTTGACAAACGTCTCTACCCACTGGTAGTCATATTTATTGAAAACCTTGTACTCTATCAGTAACAGTGGGACAAATCCACAAAGCCAATTCTATAGATAAAACAAAACTGAAAAAGTGAAGAAACAAAAAGTCAAAGGAAAAGAGAAAACTTACTTATCCTTATTTCCATGGTTGTCTGTTATGAGCATTATTCACTGCTAAAACTTTACTCCTAATGCACTCTGCTAGGCCTGCAACAGTGTGATTCTAAACCAAAGAAAGGATTACACCTAATTAAAATGACGATACCTGACAAACAATAGTGAAGAAAGACTTCCAAACACAATTTGAATTACAGAAAAATGTAAAGTAGGACAAACTGACTCACAGTATGACTGAATGAGTGACCTGAAAGTCTGTTACACATTAATTAGGCAAGGTCCAAACTGAAGATCAATTCTGCTGCTATATTAGCTATTGTAGTAAATACAAGCACAGCATGGCCTTTCTCCTTGTATTTGAGCGTCTGTTCTTTTTTTTTGTCACAAGTAAACTGAACAGTTCTTGCTGCCTTTCAGTCTTGTTAAGCTGTTGCAATACACTGTATAGTATGCTACATCCTATCTGATATTTGATTTGAGTCTTAAATCTCAGCACCAGCACAAAGTCATCTGAGATCAGCTGCATCATTGCATGGTCGCAACAAGTTTACTGCAAGCTGCATCATAAGCTTGACGTTTCTATTTACTTTAACTGTAACTTAATCTCAGCTAAGACACAACTCATCCTTTGTGCAGAATACAAATGCATTAGGAACAAACTGTGGGCAACAGCTGTATTCTTATTTGGATGGCCTTTCCTAATTAGCTGAATTAAAATGTTAAAAACATTTGAGTGAGGTAAAACCATACAGAGAAATAAACTGACCATCTTACCCTCACCAGGATCCCACACTCATTTAATGTTGTTGGTGCCAGCATAAAGGACACTGGTAAAGCAGAAAGGAGGACCTGCTTCATAATGAATAGAGGGAGGCTTGGACATTGGAAGAGACTGGACACTTAGTGTTTACACACCCACCTACTACCCACAAATACATCATGTTTTTTTTTTCTTTTAAACACAATCTCACTGTCCTGTCGTGTTAGAATTAGGGTTCCACACATTCAAAGTCATATATCGCAGCTTCCACTAATATTATTAAGACTCAGAGAACGACTTTGTGCTCTGCCACAGCACATATTTTCTCTTTAGTGCCAATCTGTCATGTTTTAATTACTTAATTATTTACTTATTTAAATAAGCAAGCAGCCATTAAATTAATACTGCATTGTGACAGCAATACAGTATTTTACTGATTCTTACATTGATTTGGCAAGCTAACCTGTAGTTTCTTCATGCAGTTTTTCCCCCCAGTATTCAACAAGGTCAAGGAAGCATAATGATGCTAGCCGTTTCCTACTTATTTAAATATAAGCGTTAACAAATGTATAACTTAGCTAGCTCAAAACTTCCACACAAAAATAAACATTTTAATTTAAAAACTTGCTACCGCTCCTAAAGACCTAACTGTGCACATCACTGTGCTTAAAGACACCGTTGCTACTTAAGTCAGCGTTAAGTCGCTGTTCATGGTTCTGTTTCCAAACATCGCGAGATTGAGCAAGAGCTAGGCCAAACAGAAATGAGTTGGCTAAGTTCACAGAGCGGGAGTCTATGAGGAACAAGGCCCGAAGAAAAATTAACTGAAAGGCTGCAGCAGTTCTAAAAATTCCTATCGTGTTTATGTACTCAGTAAATTACCCACAAAATGTGATTATTATTGTCACAGAAAAAGAGATACGCTGGATGAAACATAATCTTTACAGCGTGAGCTAGTTCAAATAGTGTTTTATTTATATGAAGACGCGAGTTTGATCCCAGCACCACATGAAGCACCGGAAAAATAGACAAATAAATCAATAAACAAATAAATCAATAAACAAATAAATCAATAAAAAACTGCGACTCATTAAACATGAAAGCTGTAATGTTATAGATATATACTTTATTAATTCTCTCTGATAAAATAAAATTACAAAATAATTTCAACCTCAAACGGCACTTTCCTTGTTCGTGATTATTTAACGTATTGATAATACATATATCATAATTGTCATGACGAATGAGAATACTAGAGTTTAATAATGTAAGATATCAGCTATAACTGCGTTTAATCATAATGGTAGAAAAGACTAAGCAATACAAAGCTATATTTCGTTAACAGCATACTGTACAATATTCCAAGCGTATGTAATTCAGTATTCCGGCCACAGCGTGTCGCTAAAAGATAGTTTTCAATATTGTCTCCAATGCAAAGGTAGGCTTGTCTCTTTTTCCATCACGCCATTACAAATCCTCTCAGATATATCTTAGTCTTTCATTCTATATTTTATTTATTTCATGAACAGCTGTTCCTTCATGGCCATTTATCCTTTGTAAGGTTTATTTGTGTTCCCTTGTGTTCATCCGTAGTCCACCTTCCTCTGTTATAGCAGTCCGCGTACAGCACTGTAACAAGTCCATGCCCAGATTTTCACAGTTATTCCCTCAGAAATATTGTCAAGATATCTGCAACGCCTCCTGCTATCTTTTGTCCCCAGTGACAGCAGCGTTCCCTGCCTCTTATTGAAGTCCATTTAAGAGAGAGCACTTTGGTTGTCGAGGTGTGTGTATATATCTGTGTGTGTGTGTGCCTGTTCCTGGGTCTGTGTGGCAGTTTAAGTGATCGAGCAAGCAAGAGTGTTTGAGTGTGTTTCTTTACACAGAATACATTCATGATAACAGTGAGCTGTTTTGGGACTGCAAGGTTGATACAGAATGGCAGTAAAGTACAAGGTCTTCTTGCCTTTATGAAGGGTCATGAAAAAAAATTATAGCAACTTATAGTAATACAGCTAAATCACTGTTGGATTTTTAACAAGTACCAGTGTACAGAAAATATTTATACAACTGCATCTCCGTCAATCTGACTCCAGTCAAGTAAAGGAATAAGTAGATCACTCTTTATTGTTTTGATTGTTTAAACTACAGTTAGGTCCACAATTTGTTGGACAAAGACACCATTTTTTTTTTAATTATTTCTCTGTAAACCACCACAGTGGATTTTAAATCAAACAATCAATATGTGATGTAAGTGCAGACTTTTAATTAAAGATGTTTAAAGAACTTTTTGCGTAAACTGTTGAGGACAATTATTACAATTATTTTTATAGACAGTCCCCCATTTTCAGAGGCTCAAAAGTAATTGGACAAACTGACATTATTTTAAATATAAGGACTGTTTTTAATACTTGGATGAAAATCCTTGGCAGCCAAAGTCTGGAACCCAATGGGCATCAACAAATGTTGTGTTTCCTCCCTTGAGATGCTCTGCTAGGCCTTTACTGAAGCCACCTTCAGTTGCTGCTTGTTTGTTGGTCTCTCTGCGTGTCTGTGGTCGTTCAGGTGTTGCTGAGCTGGCCAGTTCATTTATTCTTTTTAAGAATGCACCAGATTGTTGATGTGACCACTCCTAAATTTTTTTTTGCTATCTCTCTGATTGGTTTATTTTGACTATTTAAGCCTAATGATGGCCTACCTCACTTACACTGACATCTCTTTGGGCCTCATATTTAAAATTATAGTGAAAAGCTATAAAATACAAATTCAACACTTTGAATCAACTTCAGATCTGCTTCACTTGTCATGAAATATTGAGGGAACAGGCCTCATCTGGCCATGAAACTATTTGTTAGTCAACTGTCCCATTAATTTTGACCCTCTGAAAATGGGGGACTGTGTATGAAAATGTCTGTAATTCCTAAACAATTAATGCA
>VUQI01060112.1:72673-83086 GCA_015106735.1 Paratilapia polleni | reverse complement strand
AGGAAAAACTCCCTTTTAACAAGAAGAAACCTCCGGCAGAACCAGGCTCAGGGAGGGGCAGCCATCTGCCGTGGCCAGTTGGGGGTGAGGGGAAACAGAAGAGAGCACAGAGAGACAGGACAAAAAGGCACAACTATGGGAGAGAGACAGAGTTTAATAATACAGTAGTCCAGCCTAGAAGTAATAAATGCATGAACTAGTTTTTCAGCATCACTCTGAGACAGGATGCCTCTAATTTTAGAGATATTGTGCAGATGCAAGAAAGCAGTCCTACATATTTGTTTAATGCGCACGTTGAAAGACATATCCTGGTCAAAAATGACTCCCAAGTTTCCTCACAGTGTCCCTAGAGACGAAAGTAATGCCATCCAGAGTAAGTATCTGGTTAGATGTCATATTTCTAAGATTTTTAGGGCCAAGTACAATAACCTCAGTTTTAGTTTAGAAGTAGGAAATTAGAGGTCATCCAGACCTTTATATCTTTAAGACATGCCTGTAGTTTAGGTAATTGGTGTGTCATCTGGCTTCATGGATAAGTACAGCTGGGTATCATCTGCATAGCAATGAAAATGTATACTATGTTTTCTAATTATTATTAGTATTAGAAAGAGAACTCCAATGATCTGACAATCCTGTGTGAGTATGCAGCTGGTGATAGTGAGGAGGAAAAAAACCTCCCTTTTAACAGGAAGAGACAAACAAATGGGACAAAACAAAAATTTAAGGAGAGACTATGAAACAGAGTGCTCAGTGCATCATGGGAAATCCCCCAGCAGCCTGAGCCTATAGCAGCATAACTAAGTGATGGTTCAGGTCACCTGATCTCTTGCAAACTATAAGCTTTATCAAAAAGGAATGTTTTAAGCCTAATCTTGAAGTAGAGATGGTGTCTGTCTCCCAAACCAAGTTTGTGAAACAGGAGAGAGGGCTGACAGCTGAAGGCTCTGCCTCCCATTCTGCTTGTGTAACCTCTCAATTCTGGATTTGACAGTGGTGCTGTGGTTAGCACTGTCGCCTGACATCCAGAAGGTTCTGGGTTTGAATTCACCAGCCAACTGTGGAGTTTGTTTCCTGCTGGTAGTCCGGCTTCCTCCCAAAGACATGCATGTTATGTTAATTGGTGATTTTAAATTGGTCGTAGATGTTTAAGTGAGCACAAATTGTCAGTCTCTGTGTTAGCCTTGGGATGGACTGGCGATCTGTCCAGGGTAAACCTGCCTCTCACCCCACGACAGCTGGGATAGGCAGTTGTGTCCTGTGGGATTAACAAAGGTGAATAAAAGTGTGTGAGGGTTTTTTTTTTAAATTTTTTTCTCTATGGAGCAGCATCTTTAGGATGTAGTTCTCTGTTTTAATTTCTAGTTGGAGTGGCTAACAGCACAATTCAGAAGAATGGAAGTTGCCTGTTTTTCAATTTCATTGAAAAAAATGTTTTTACTTAAATTATGATATGGATGCCAGGAGTGTTGAGAGTTTTGTGTATTCAGTGGTTTGAGGAAAAAAAAACAGGACAGACCCATACAGTCCATTCGGTAGCTACAGGATACAAATTCTCCCCATGCATCAGCCTCAGGGGATCATAGCAGTGCATCTACAGAATGACTGTGATAAATGTTAGTAATATATACATGCCTATAAGCCCAGTGTTGATCTGGAGCTGCATGTTAACAGCTGTTCTCTGGTGGTTAACTGCACAAAAGAAACCAAATTACTTCAACTAGAATGCACTAAAAATCCCAAACTGCTCATGTCTAAAAGTGTCTGCTGGGTAGATTTTTCTTTCATATTTCTGTTTTATGTTTGTTTGTATCTCCTGCCTACTCACGTCTCTTCCTCTTTCTCTCTTTGGTAGTGCTGGAGCGATGCTACCCAAAGGAGGTGCAGGAGCTGTATGATGTCATGAGAAGATTTGCCAGAGTGGTTGGACCAATTGAACATGACAAATTCATCGAAAGTCATGCACGTTAGTATCTGGCTGAGTCCACACGGCAGGCTTACATGCAATTTGTGCAACAGTCACAAACACAGAATTAATTTAACCAGTTTTTGCCAGACTGCCTCGGCATCGCTAGACGATTGCAGCCTCGAGGGAGGTTATTTTTAATCTTTGTGGGAAGGTAATGCCAGCCCTCTTTCTGTTTTTGTCTGAGACATTCTCACTATATCTGTGTCCAAATTAAAGGAAAATTTAACATGAAATGTCTTTGTTAGTTAGTAATGCTTCTTGACAGACTTATCAAGTTTCTGAAACTCTACCTTCATTTGGCTATCTCTGAACCTGCAGACAAATTGCCATCTCACAGATAGTTGCAGTTTCCTGGCAACCAGCAGAGACTTCAAGAAGTTGCGGTTCATTGCGAAGAAATAGTCAAGCACATATCCTCTCTTTAAACGGCAGACTGTTATTTTTACACTTGAGATATATCAAGTTAATTAGTCCATTTTAGAGGTGCTGACTGGATTTTTTTTAAACTATTGGACAGAGCCTGGCTATCTGTTTCCACTTATTTCACGTCTTTAATCTAAGCTAAGCTACTTGTGTCTTGGCTATAGTTAGATAACCAACACATAGTTAGATCAATCTTCATATCAAATTTAGCATGACAGTAAATATAATTGCAAGAATAATCTCTTTATTCCTTGGAACAACCAGGATTTCTGCATTGATTACTCATAATCATAGTCCCAGTTACAGACCAACACAGTCTGACTAAACTGATAACCCTTTATGCCTTCATTGAACACACTGATAATCAGTCAAAGTGCAGGTTTAAAAAGTAAGTAAACTTCTGTTAATGGCTTCTCAGAAAGTGAAGTAGAAGTTTCCCTTCCTGTAAATAAAGACACACAAAGTCTGGATGCTGGAAAGATTTGCTCTTATTAGTGAGGCCTGACAGTTGATGTGAACTGTCCCTCTTGGTGACAACTTTTACAAGACCATAGAAGAAGCATTGCAGAGATGCACGGAGCAGAAAAAGGCTGCAAAAGGATTTAAAGACTGTTTGTTAGTCCACAGTAAGACAAAGAGTCTACACATGAAGAAAATTCAGGACTGTCCCAAGTGGTGGGCATGCTGCAAAGATCACATCATGAACACAAAGTGCAGTGCAGAAAAGGAGCACTATCGCAACAGGAAAACACAGAAATCTCTAGAGCTTGCTAAAATCTATGTTTACTGTAAGAAAAAGAGCGAATAAGAATAGAGTCTGCAAAAGACCAATTGGATATTCCACAGCACTTCTTTGACAATGTTCTGTGTACAGTTTTTGACAAACATGCACAGCCTTATATTTGGAGGGGAACAAAAAGCACTGCACACCAGCAGGCCAGTTCATCCTGCTATGAAGCCTGTTGGAGGGAGCTTCATTGTTTGGGCTTTGCTGCCTCTGGACTGAGGCCCCTTACAGTCATTTAGGGAACAATGAATTCAAAATTGTGTTGAAAATGTCAGTGCTGCAGTCCTTGACCTGAAGCTCAGGAGAGGCTGGGTGACGTAAAAAGACAATGACCCAAGTAAACAACAGATTGGTTGAAAACTGAGAAAATTCTTGATGTTCAAATGGGACCTCCTGGTCAGCTGGGGCCTTTCTGTGTGGAGTTTGTGCGTTCTCACTTTGCCTGTGTGGGTTTCCTCAGAGTACTCCGGCTTTCTCCCACAGTCCACAGCTTGATAGGTTAATTGGTGTTTCTAAATTGGCCATAGATGTAGATATGAGAGCATGTTGTTGTCTGTCTCTCTGTGTTGGTTCTGTCATGTTGTGCAAGTCTCATTAGCAGATACAAAAAATGAAGTAGTAATGGAAGTTGTTGTTTTTAAAGGAGGTTCTTTGAGTCACTTAATTCAAGACCTCACTTACTTTTGCCAGCCTGCACTGTGAGAGATTTCTTAGTGTTTGCAGTAAAGACATGAAAAGAATGGTAATCAGTTCAGTCTTGTAATTCTAAAGGTTTCCTACCAACTTAAGAAAATCTTATACCTCAAAAAATCTTTTTCTCAACATAATCCAAACTGTGCAATCACCAGATATTGATCAAATTTTGTGAGTGCTGTATGAAACTGTTTTGAGAAGCATAAAATGCTTAGTCATTGTGCTGGATCAAGTGTTGAGCTGCAGCTGTGTGAGTTCAGGGAACTCTCTAACAAGGTGTACAGGTTTGCTTTTAACTACCTTCATCTCTTTGTTTTCAGTGGAGTTTGAGCTGAGGAGAGAGATCCGCAGGCTGCAGGAGTACAGGAAAGCAGGGATCAAGTCTTTCTGCAGTGAGTCAAGTTTGACCTTTCCCTTCCTTCCTCCCTTTAACAAAACTTAATTTTAAAGTTGTGTGCATAAGCAGGAAAATGTGTTTATATTCAGGCTTGCTCTTTATTTTTAGTTCAGTTCAACTCAATTCAATTATTTTTTGCTGCACCAGCAGAACAGTTTATCACAGTGTTTGGATCATTTTTGGAATTTTAATCTTGGACCAGCTTGTTGATGTGTGGCATGCAATAGAGAGCTCAACATTTTATTTGTTATGCAGAAAGGCTAGAACTGTGCAGGCTCCTGGGGCTTTTCTTTGGCATTCATGATAGTAAACAGATTATATTTGGTATGTGGACTGTTGATCCAACAAAGTAAGACATGTGAGGGTGTTAGCTTGAGCTGTGGGAAATGATAAAGGCCATTTTTAGTGTTTTCTGACATTTTATAGACTAAACCGTGTAGCAGTTTCTAGTTGCAGCCCTAATTTGAATCCTTTTTTGTTCACCTGTCTGTGCAATAGGTGCCAAGGTGTACGAGCGGGTGAAGCGAATGCGTGAAGATGAGCGGAGGAAGAGGACCATGTTGTGTGACGTGCTGCAGTACATCCAGGATGGCAGAGCCTGTCAGCAGTGGCTCAGCAAACAGGCTGCAATGTGAGGCTCTAAACTCCCTGCTTGTTGCCCAGCATGTAATAGAAGGGCTGCTGAAGCCGTGCTCCCCGGAGACGCTGACCTCTGTCATCACTCTCAGCAGCGGTCGTGCTGAGATGAATCGAGCTGTATTACAGTGCATCTCACTTACACCACAGCCTCTGCTGTATTTTTAGTCTTTTTAATGGGTCGCTGCTCCTCTTGTTTTCATCCTTTTCTTTGGGTTTTATCCAAGTTCTTCCAATTATTCTACCTCAAAAAAATATCTTGAATGCTGTGATTCATCTTTTTTGGCTGATGATCCTGGAGTGAGAATAGTGAACAAAAGCCCAGAGATGTTGTGTATAAGTGGGACGTGTGTGTGTGTGTGTGTGTGTGTGTGTGTGTGTGTGTGTGTGTATAAACAAGGCAGCAGAGATAATAACACTTTTCTTAATGATTACAGAGACGCTGGCATCACTCCAGCTGTCACAACAATCACAGTGTCAGGTACGACGTTTCTTTTCACCTTTCCTTACGTACTCTGTCCTCTCTCTGTCGTCTTGGCATGGCTCCAGGCACATTAATGCAAACAACTCCTCCATTTATACGCTCAAAAATAGGTCCCTATAAGCATATTAATCTTGCTGTTAATCTTTCCCTTTCAAATTAAATGCCTTTCCCTAACCTCCAGAGCACAAATGGGACGCACACTCCCACATGGATATATTTACACAATTTGCACACCGTAAATATTTGTTCGCCCGTCTCTTCCATGCAAAGGAATTAACTGCATGTTGTCAGGCTGCTATTATGTTCTCTGAAGTGTAAGCCAGCGCTGTGGTGCTGCAGTTCTGTTTGACTATTGTTGAATTTTTGCTCCACAGCAACAGGTAGGCGGAGCGCTCCTCCTCTCAACTTGACTGGACTGCCAGGAACAGAGAAGCTCAATGAGCGGGAGAAAGAGGTAAAGCTATGATCACACAGGATTAAGGGTCAGATTTACTGCTTTAGACACATCTGTAAGCCGCAATAGGACAGGTATTGTAATAGGTATTGTACAGCAGCCTCAGGTTGTGTCTGAAACCACGTACTTCAATACTTGCACTTTCTATTTTGAGTTCACAGTAAATGTAAAACATTCTGTGTTTGATCTAAAGCAACACTACCCTATTAGAATTTAAAGTATGTTATGTACAAGGTGTACTACATAGACATGTATGATCTGACAAACGCCTTGAAGCAAACTGAGGCCTGAAATACAGTACTGTGCAAAAGTCTTGATCAACCCCGACGTCTTTTATTTTGATTCCAAGGAGCCAGACTTTCTTGTATGTTTTTTAAAGTGGTCTTGAGCAACAGTTCTCCAGGCTTTCAAAGTCTTTGGACATTGGCTGCTTTTTCAATCATTTTCAGTCCAGTCCTTGTACCTGACCATTTTCAGAGGAATGTTTTTCTGTTTAAGCCACTTAACACTGACCTATGAATCATTCAAGTGTAAAAAAGGCAGCCAATATCCAAAGAAGAGCTTTGAATGTCCTTCAAGAAGCCTGGAGAACTATTCCTGAAGACTACTTAAAGAAATTACAAGGAAGCTGCCTAAGAGAGTTCAGGCTGTGCTGAAGAATAAAGGTGGTCATACCAAATATTGACGTTCAAGCTCGTTAGAGTTATACAAAGTCTGGTTTTTGCCTTATATACTTTCCATGTAAGTTTGCACGTTTCAATAAATCACTGCACCTGTTTCTCATTTTCCTAGCAAAATATAATGAACTACGTGGTGGCTCAAGACTTTTGCACAGTACTGTCTTTAGTTTAGCTTTGTTTTTTTTTAATCTAATACCACTCTCTCTGTTTCTAAACCCTGCGTTTATTTTGTGGTTGCAGTTGTGTCAGGTGGTGCGGCTGGTGCCGGGGGCCTACCTGGAGTATAAGCAGGCCTTACTTAACGAGTGCAGACGGCAGGGTGGGCTGCGGCTGGCACAGGCCCGGGCCCTGATTAAGATCGACGTCAACAAGACTCGCAAGATCTATGACTTCCTAATCAAAGAGGGTTACATCACTAAGGCGTAGGAGAGTTTGATTTGACTGCAGGGGAGGTTGGATTGTGGTTAGTGGTTCATTTTGTTTTTAATCTTGTCCTCAGCCCAAGTTTTGTAAGAGGTTCTGATTGTTGCTGCACTTTTGAAGTATTATAACATTTGTTATTGTGTTTTTAGTCTAAAATGTATTAAAGTCTTGTATAATTGTCAGAAGAACAGGGGGTTGTATTAGAATGATGTATTTATTTCTCCTGCCATAAAGTGTTTATTAAAAATGACCTGGTGTACATGTTGATATTTTAATCTGTTTTTAAACCCTGCTTGGACTGAAATGTTTGGTAACCTTTCGGTTTGCTGTAGTTTTTGTAGAATTAATAAGCAGATTAGTTTAACATCATTAGGACCCAGAGCACCTTTTGGTCACTTCTTTATAGAACATGCACAAATGTCCAGCTTGTATACTTAAAAATATACAATTCAGTATATTTTATATGAAGAAAATACTTTCCAGCATAACATGAATGTTTACTTTCTCCCCTTTTTAAAATCCACTCATGTCTATGAGCTGAACATTTCAGGCTTATTTCCACCTTTTGTATTTCCATATGGAAATGTGTTTTAACAACATTTAAAAAATCTTTTGGTTTTTTTGGAAAAGCTGCATAGAGGTGAAGATTGTAGAACTGGCAGGAGCCATAAAACTACAGTAATGTCACATTAATGTAAAGGTAATGTAAAGCGAACAGCTCTTTTTAGAAAACTCTTGAAATGTCATGGCTGTTAAATTGGACATAATTTTAATGTCCAATTTATGCACATATTAAAAATGTACCCCAAACAAGACCCGAGCTCTTGTTTGGGGTACATTTTTAATCTCTCTTAACTGGCGATTAGTTGTCCTCACATGGAGACAGTGGATTTATTTTACAACAGAACACAGTAGAGTTGCCATTATGTAGCAAAGTGTAAACTACTTTATTGAGCAGAATAAAGCATAAGGTGCAGAAATGCCAAAATGTAGTATCCCCATATGAAGATACAGGATCTCAGGAGGCTTTAGGGTATACAGTTTACATTTCCTTGCATCTTCCTCTGCAAGCCGCTTTGCAGCCCAAATCCATCCCAGCTCCTCCTTTTCGTGCTCTGACTTTAACTCAATGATTTAATCTCAACAACAGCAATAATTTACAATGTCATGTATGTTATTGACGCTCTGTTCTGTGCTGGGTGCTTTTGCTGCTGCTCTCCCTGCCTCAGGTTTCAGTTTATACACAGAAGGGCGGGGAGGTCACAAAAAAAGAGCCATACCACCAAATTTAAATGACTGTTGATGGAAGTGATGATCTTCTTTTAACGAAGTTGGAGCTGGCTGAAGTAAAGTAAAGAAGTAAAGTTGGGTCAATTCTTTGAGGGAAACGTGATGAACAGAAACCAGAGAAATGGTTCCAAGAAGAGTCGATGTATGCGTTTAATATGCAAATGGCTTAGTGAACTTAAATTGATTGTGATTAGCTCACAACAGCTTTAAGCTCAGCAACAACAGCAACAGTTTCCCATATCAAATAAATTATCATTTCTTTCAGTCACTACACAAAGAGTGAATTCTCCACCAAAGACCAATGACTAACTTTTAACAGGTTCATGTAGATCTGTGCCAAAATTTAATAGGTTCGTCCTCTGGCCGCTGCTCCATCTCTCCACCAAGTTGGCTCTAGATTTTGTGATCTTGCTGGCTGACAAACAGCTGCTCTCGCCTTGGCAAAGGAATGATGAGTACATTATTGAGGAGCATTCACATCTCATTGCTGAGTCTTCAAATTGAGCCTGAATGCTGCTGAGTAAGGGTGAATGATGCTCTTCACTGACATAGATGAACAGAAACGGATATTTCAGTCTTTCTGTCTCCATTTGTGGACGTGTGGGCCTCCTTTGTGTGTCTTGGGAACAGTGTGACGAATGTAGTGCAGGCAGGGGACCGCCGGCCTCCGACAGGCTTATCGCAGCAGAGAGCAGCCGCCGCATCAACCTCGGCTAACGGCCTGATTATAATGGCAGATTCAACCTTTGATGATAAGGGCGAGACGACTGTGGAGAGGCGTCTGTACTGAAATGCAGAGAGCTGAATTTAAGAGGATGTGAAGGAGAAAAAAATTTAGATTTTTTTTTTTTTTTTATCGCCTCCACAAGTCTTATGAAATCAAGGATTCAAAACAAAACAAGAAGCAGCAGTGAAATTGCTGCTTTTACTGAATAGTGTTTCTTATGTCAACTTTGTGTCTTTACTGGAGACTGTTCCAGCCAGCCTCAACAAACTAGACTTTGATCTTTCCTTTTTGCCTTTTATTTTCTGTTTAAAGCTTCAACTCTTACATCTCCACAGAGAGGAAACTGGCGCTTCTGTCTGTGATTTAAGCACATAAATAAATGTGAGCTGAATTTTAAAGAAAGGCAATAGAATCAGGACAAACTTCATGCTGAACAGTCATTCATATCACTGATGAAGAAACTAAAACAGAATTTTAAGGCTGATTATATGATGCAGCTCATGTATAGAAAGGGAGCTGTCTTAAAGGATCAAAATTCTAGGCGCTTACATGTTATGTCCCAATATTATAGTGCAGGGAATGCATCCCAGGTTGTGGCTCCATTTGGGGTGTCATACAAGAGATACACACACACTGGCCACTTTGCTAGGTAGACCTTGCTAGCACCAGGTCGGACCTCCTGCCTTCAGAACTGCCTTAATTCTTCATGGCATAGATTCAACAAGGTGCTGGAAACATTCCTCAGAGATTTTGGTCCATATTGACATGATAGCATCACACAGTTGCTGCAGATTTGTCAGCTGTACATCCATGATGTGGATCTCCGGTTCCACCACATCCCAAAGGTGCTCTGCTGGACTGAAATCTGGTGATTGTGGAGGCCATTTGAGTACAGTGAACTCATTGTCATGTTCAAGAAACCAGTTTGAGATGATTGAGATTTGTGATATGGTTCGTTATCCTACTGGATGCAAAGGTGACGTCACAGTATGCTACATGGTCAGGTGGTACTTTATGGCTTATGTTCCTAAACTGAATGTCTTGTCAGTACTAGAGAGGACTTGCAGCGTGTCTGATGACAATCAGTTCCTGCATAAACTAGATCTACGAGTTGGTAGCCTAGCTGGTCTTTTCCCAAACTATGGCTCTCATATGTGACATGAGAAAACTATTATCTGAGAAACAGAAGAAAAAAGTAATGAGTGATATAATACAGGCAGATAATTTAGCCTTTAAAATACACCATAGAAAGCAATTAGTCGAACCCTCAGGTCTCCTGGAAATAAACTTATGATATAAAAACATCTATCCTTCTTATCTAGAATGATATCTAGAAAATATTAGAGGTATCATTCACACGTAAAATGTTTTGAATACTGGTATTCACATCTTATTTTTGGCTTTTAAATTCTGGATTATTCTTTTTTTTTTTTTTTTTTTTTTATTAAAGCCC
>VUQI01060112.1:57457-72653 GCA_015106735.1 Paratilapia polleni | reverse complement strand
TTTTAATCAAGCTCCACCCAGTCATCATCAGAATAAATGTTCCCTATTAGTTTAACGTTTGAGTATGCTTGGTCAAGCTGAGCTGGCAGAACGGTACATTTGTCTCAACAGCTTTAGTTCTCTCTCAGTGATGTCGGTGCTTCCGTCTGTGACCG
The DNA here is from genome assembly GCA_015106735.1 of Paratilapia polleni. Taxonomy (NCBI): domain Eukaryota; kingdom Metazoa; phylum Chordata; class Actinopteri; order Cichliformes; family Cichlidae; genus Paratilapia; species Paratilapia polleni. Next base: position 72,498 of record VUQI01060112.1, on the reverse strand, counting down.
GCTTTGGAGTTCTTGTGGTTCACAAATATGGATGTGAATGAAGACAACATGAGCAGACGACAGGAGACGTTTTTCAAGAAAAGTTTGCAACAAGTCTGCGATTCATCAAGTGCACTGAAATAAGAGATGATCGAGGCACGAGTTAATTACCCCTTATTTACGCCAAATTGAGCAGGTATTTATCCTCCATACAGCCTTACATTGCCAGTGAAGCTGAGCAGACTCCTCACCTGTTTCTCCCAGCACGTGTTGCGACTCAGCCCTGTCTCCGTCACTCTGTGCTGAAGTGGCAGGGGCAGCAGATGGAGCAGATGTCAGTGTCGATGCTCTGCATGTGTGCAAAGATGCAGCATTTCTCAACCCACCCACACACTGTCTTCTCAGGCAGACTATGCCTCCTGCTCTCTGCTCATTTCAGACTCCTCACAAAGGTAAAGCAATGCTGACTTTCTTTAGCTTATGTATTGGTAATAAATATCACATTCAGAGAGACAGACTCAGACAGTGACATCCTAAAGATCTTTTTTTTATCTAACTGTCTATGGATAGATAGATAAATTGACTGACATATGACGTGTCATTTGTGAAACAAGCAGTCAGAGCATTTCAGTGTACCAGTGACAGTATCAGGGCAACGAGATTCAGATTTTCTCTCTCTCCTGACCCATCAGAACAGCACCTGAACCTGTATTCCTGACCTCCTGTAAAACAAATTAAGCTCTAGGTTTCCTTCAGCTGCTTAACAAAACACATACAAAGTGTGGACTGGCACTGTATCTCTTCATATTGCAAAGAACATCGGACTCCCTGCAGAGGGATGCAGTTTGCTTCTGGACTTCTGAAACAATGACCTTTGGACAGACAAGACCAAAGTGGAGATGTTTGGCCAAAATGCACAGCACCATATTTGGTGAAAACCAAACCCAGCATATCAGCACAAACACCTCATACCAACTGTTAGCACGGTGGTGGAGGGGTGATGGTTTGGGCTTGTTTTGCAGCCGCAGGACCTGGACACCTTGCAGTCATTGAGTCCAGCATGAACTCCTCTATATATCAAACTATTCTTGAGTCAAATGTGAGGCGATCTGTCTGACAGCTAAAGCTTGGCTGAAATGCGGTCATGCAACAGGACAATGATCCCAAGCACACCAGTAAATCTCCAACAGAATGGCTGAAAAAGAAAAGAATCAAGATGTTGCAATGGCCCAGTTAAAGTCCAAACCTCAACCTGATGCTGTGGTGAGACCTTAAGAGAGCTGTGGATAAATGAATACCTGCAAACCTCAATCAACTGAAGCAACACTGTAAAGAAGAGTGGACCAGAATTCCTCCAGAGCAAATATATAAGACGTGAAACTTTTCTGTTACAAAAAAAAGTACAAAAACCATCAGCATTAAAATATACTTAAAAGTACTAATTAGGCATAATAATACATTTATGATATTAGTGTTAATGTGTACATTTATTATACGTGATAAAGGTGTGACTACGTTTTTATCACTTTATATATTCCTGGTTATCTTTATAAATCCAGCATAAGTAATATAATAATAAATCTGATATTCTAGACCACAGGGTAAATGTAGTGGATTTAAATAGAACAATTTTTTTCCATCTGAGACCTAGTAAAAGCTTAAAGTTGCAGAAAATGGAACAACTGATCCAAGGACAAGTGCAAGGATCTGAATGCTGCACTTCAGTGTGTTGCTTCGACTACTGTAAATAATCAGGATAAGACAACGTAATAATAATCTGCATCAGGCATCATGTTATATTTAAGATATACAGAGGAAATGATCCACCTGTTGTCTTAACCCCTTATCTCTCCAGGGGGATGGAGCCTATCCCAGCTGGCAAACTGTGCTAATGTTCATTAATTGTCCATAATATATCAGGTTAATGATCTGCGTGGTTGCAGCAGAGACATTTGAAGGTATTTGTTATTTAAGGCAGCAAAAGTAGGCTACCTAGGCAAATTCTTTTTTGTAAATGGAAACAGAAAACACAAACTCTGCAGAGAAAATCGATCGATTGGTTTTAGAGCTTCTCCTTTGCTGCTGTCTTATTGATTTTTAACTTTGCTGCTATTCAGGGAAAAGGGAAGAAGATGTCTCTCACATCTGTGTGTTGTTGAAAGGCTCTCTCTCTCTCACACACACACAGACACAGACACACACACATATTTGTACTACTTTTGGGAGGACGGTAGTCCCTTTCTTCAATCGTCACAGCTAAATGAATAATCCCAGCTCTTATTATGACTCCAACCTAAGCCTTAAACTCGACCTTACAACACACGCACGCACACACACACATACATCCCTGCTTTGGCTATTATTGCTAGCTAGTGATTAACACAGAGGTGAACCCATCAACACAAGAGGTTACCTTGGCAACCAGGTCTGTGGCACACTGGAGTCTGAGCGATGGAGCGGTGGTGGAGAGGAGGGGCAGGGGGCAGCTCCATGGAGACACACACACACACACACACACACACACACACACATTCGCCCTGTTGCTCATGCTCATCTGTTGGGCAGAGGAGTCGTGACTAACCAGAGCAGTGAAGTCTGCTGTATCCCCCTCCTCGCTTCTCCCCCACCCGTCTGTCTGTGCGCGCTTTTTTTCTCACCGACTCGCTGTCATGGAGGGAGCCATTCAGCACTCAGTAAGATAATATTATTGGGATGAGAAGAAATGCCTCCACTGTACGGAGGATGCGCGCGTGTGATGTCTTGCTCCTTTTGTGCAGCATCACACGCGCGCGTGTGCGTGTTTGATGTCAGAGCAGATCAGAGTGACAGGGAGGCTTCCCGCTGAGCTCAGCCTCCTCGCTGCTCTCACATGTTGCCACAGCAAACACTTAGATCCCATGTCTATTTACCGCCTGCACAGCTGGAGCGATTGGGGTGCCCGTGGGATCAGCAGCAACTTTATTTAGATCTACACACACACACATAGACACACACACTCCTGCATCTGACCACAAAACACTTTCCATTCTCCTCATCTTACCACCCCCCACCCCCGGCCCACCGGTCTCACACACACACATCAGCACAGACAGAAATAAACATCTCTAGTGTTACAAGCCAGCTGGGATCAGATTTTTCACACTTTGCTTTTACTTTCTCAGAGATAATCGTTCCTCTAATTATTCACAAGGCGACACAGATACTCTGATAATCTGCAGGTCGCACACCCATCTTGAGATAAAGATGTTCTGGTCTCTCTTGCATGTGTTTCTGCTTCAGCTCTCGCAGCATGACTACGAAAGGTGCAGCTTCCACCCGTCTCTCAATGATTTTTAGCAGCCGTGCTCATCATTCAGCATTTGGATTGACAGATCTGTGGTGGCTCTCAGAAAGTGTAAATAAGTAGCCATAACTGAGAAGCACGGGTTATTGAGTGTCCGCACGTTTGAGGGATGTGCACAGGATTTTACGCTTAAATCGCCGTGGCACCCTCTCCACTGTTGAGCCCATCAGTTATCTGGTGTTACAGGCGGTCAGGGTTAATCAATGTCACTTCCCGCTCATTCAGAACAGACAGCTTCTTCGCGGCGTGGCTGCAGGTGCTTGTTATTATGGCGATGGTGTCATTATAAATTTTCAGCCTCCATGTGGCAGACTGTGGAGCCGTATTAAACAGGAGCGTCTTCCCAGAATGCCTCTGACTCATCTGACATTTCAGTCTGAACCCCAGTCCCTGTCTCTGCAGCCTGCAGCTCTGTCGTCCTCCCTCCCTCTCGCTCCATCTCCATCCATCTCTTCTCTCCCTTTTCACTGTTCTAATTCAAGGTTACCCATTCTTAACACATCTATCATCCCTCTTTTACTCCTTGCTCGTTTCATTCACAGACATTTTGTGTCACAGTTTCCTCCTTAAACATTCGTCAGGTGAATTTCAATCAGCATGAGCTCTTATCTCTCCTCAGGATGCATTTTAAGTACAGGGTCAAAAATCCGTGTCAGTCTGTCTCTTTTTCCCTCATAAAGCAGAACCAGTCAGCCTCGAACCAGGTCTTTTTTTATTGGTACTGCTGCTGTTTGTTTCCACTTGATTGAATTTGGAATGTAATTAGGAGTGACTGAGGCCGGGGCCCTGGGTTTACGGGTAGCGTAATATCTCCCCCAGGAGCCCTTTGAAATAGAATTGACTTTGGAAGGCATGTCTAATTATGGTTTTGCACACGGATATATTCACTAAGGGTTGCACAGAAAGCAGATGCAGCCGCAGTCTTCAAGTTCTTCGAGCTGCGGCCATAGATGGTCAAAGCTGATTCTTCCAGGCAGGGCATAATGAGATTTGAAACAACAGACCTAAAGAACAGTCAGTATATTTGTTTCCCATGTACTCCTGTAGCCCGCCACGCCAAGGCAACATTTAAATTGGTAATGTGTGCGAGTCAGCAGCATACTGAAGTGGAAATGTATTGCCTGAGCCGCTGTGGAGTGTGGTCCTACATTGTTTATTGCATCTCCAACTCGGTTTGCTCGTGGGTTTTATAAGTTCAAGACCTGCAACATGATCACACGTCTCTGCAGGCGGTCAAATAAATAGTTCACGTTGTTTGTGAAGCTACTGTACGCAGCTTTCCTCTTGTATGGTGGAGCTGTCTGTGCACAAAAAACGTGCTGAAGAAAACACCTTGAGTGTATTAGCAAATATAATATACCAGCATGGCAGGGGGGTAAATTTCATGCTGCAGCCTGTTACACACAGTGTTTTCTGAAACAATAAAGGGAGTATAAACAGATTAAACAAACAGGTTATGAGAGAGGAAGCATGATAAAAAGTGTATGTCCTAAAACAAGCAATGACATGCTGTGTGTGTGTGAGGGAGAGGCAGACAATAAATGATTGATTAGATTATCTGTGTTTTTCAGACAAAGTAGCACTGAATAAACTGGTTACACACTAATTCAAAAGGATGACTGAGAACTCCCCGGATGAATCCTTAAAACAACAAATGAGAGAGCAGAGATGATAAATGAATGATCATTCGATCAGTGTACTTCAGATGAACGTAAACTGTAAAAAAAAAAATACGATTTGGCTGTGCTTACAAATTATGCAAACTCAAAGCTTTAGTAAAGTTAAACAGTAAACTTAGCAGCACACTTTAGTAACTTGTTTATTTTGGTTGCTCAATACTTTAATTTATTTACAGGGCATCAAATAATGCTGCTACAATCGTGAAACAGAAAGTTTTTTTCACAGGACTCTATGCAGTCCTGTGAAAACCTAAGTGCACCCTGTGATTCAGTAGCTTGTAGAACCACCTTTAGCAGCAATAACTTGAAGTAATCATTTTCTCTCTGACTTTATCAGTCTCTCACATTTTTGTGGAGGAATTCTGGCCCACTCTTCTTTACAACGTTGCTTCTGTTCATTGAGGTTTGCAGGTATTCGTTCATGCACAGCTCTCTTAAGGTCCCGCCACACCATTTCAATCAGGTTGTGGTCTGGATTTTGACTGGGCCACTGCAACATCTTGATTCTTTTCTTTTTCAGCCATTCTGTTGTAAATTTTAGCCAAGCTTTAGCTGTCGGACAAATGGCCTCACATCTGACTCTAGAATACTTTGGTATACAGAGGAGTTCACGGTCGACTCAATGACTGCAAGGTGCCCAGGTCCTGTGGTTGCAAAACAAGCCCAAACCATCACCCCTCCACCACCGTGCTTGACAGTTGGTGTGAGGTGTTTTTGCTGATATGCTGTTTGATTTTCTCCAAACGTGGTGCTGTGCATTACAGCCAAACATCTCCACTTTGGTCCCGTCTGTCCAAAGAACATTGTTCCAGAAGTCTTGTGGTTTGTTCAGTATAATTGCAAATCTCATAAATCCATAATTTATTTTCAATAGAAGATAGAAAACATATCAAATGTTTAAATTGAAAGAAAAAAATAAGGTCATTTTGAATTTGATAGCACCAACATGTCTCAAAAAACAGGACCATGTTTCCCACTGTGTAGCATCCCCTCTTCTTTTAAAAACAGTCCATAAATGTCTAGAACTGAGGAGACTAGCTGCTGCACTTTTGGGAGAGGAATGGTGTCCCATTCTTGTCTGATATAGGATTCAAGCTGCTCAACAGTCCTGGGTATTCTTTTTCATTTTTCATTTTATGATGCACCAAATGTTTTCAATTAGTGAAAGGTCTGGACAACAGGCAGGCCAGTTCAGCACCAGGACTCTTCTACTATGAAGCATAGAAAAGGCTTTTACAAAATACAAACAGCTATGAACGGACTTCAGATAAGCAGAAGACAGATTATATGGAGAGGAAAACTGCTGAAAATATAGTTAAAAGTTAAATGAATAATTACAAATACTTCTAAAATATTACAGAGTTTAGTAGGTGGTTTGTTAAACATATTTAACATGGGTGGGATTGTGTCTGTGGTCTTTGTTAAGTCCTGTCTGTAGCCATTTAAATCTGACATTACAGTGACCTCTGAGAAGCAGCATCACAAATTCTAAAGCAGACAAAAGGGTCTGAATTTGTAAAAGCCACTGAAAGTGAGTTTCAGTCTGGCTTTAGTGATTCCATTAGAATAGACAATAGGTTTATTTGTTCTGTAGTTGCATCTCACAGTTTTCAGCATTGTGCTTTGGGGAGGTGCTTGATCCTCCCACAGCGTCTGTATGAGGAGTGATTGATGCCAGGGACGGAGAAGCACTGGAGACACACCTGCCTCTGAATGTTGAAGCTGATTCTCGCCTCACCACACTTCTACATCTACTCTTTTTAAAATAATAATAATTTTAAAAAAGCTATTGCTGCTCCTAAATCAACAGTGCTGTTTAGAAATAAATAGGTCTGACTTTTTACTAATTAAATTAACAATAACTACAACAGCCTTGCGGGAAATGTACCCAGGATTATAGAATTAAACTTATTACTTAAATTAAACTTAAATTACTCATTTTTTTCCACTCACTGTCAGTCTCAGATAGCTGTGATAGAGTTTAAAATAAATGAGCTAGGGTCAATAGGACTGATGTAAAAACAATTAATTAGATGTTATCCTGGGTCCAAAAAAGCTCTTCTTAGTGCTGCAGTGATGACTTATGACATTAGCTGTTTTTAACAATAAAAAAAACTCATAGCTGTGAGTCTGTTGTGTTGACGACTCCTAATAGGAACCAACTTAGTAACTTGGGAAACTATTCAGAAATATCTTAATTTCTTGAAAAAAAAACAAAAAACAGATGAGTTTGGGCTTTAGTTTATCTACGTTCATGAGATAATTCACCAGAGATAAGCTGTGACTTTAATTAACTGTGAACAGGAAGTTGGTTTAGGAAATGGTGCAGGAGCCTGATTTAAGCATTGAGTCTGAAGACCCGTTTCACCTCCACAGTTTCCAGATGACCAGCAGAACTCCACCATTCATGCCTGGAGTGACCATGATGTCCCACATTACTGCCAGCATGTTGTTGATCCCCCAGTGTCCTGCATTTTGATTGGCTCTAGTTCTCTGCAGGACAGGCATTTTTCTAAAGTCTGTCTTTTATCCAGTGGATGTGAAGAAAGCATGGAATATGATGGAAACTTCCACAAAGAAAAGAAAATGGAGCGACAGCAAATACTGGGAAAGTACTCATAGCTTTTTGCTAGAGTTATTTTGCAATTTTGCATGGAGAGGAACACGATGTGGGGCACAGTACACGTGAGTCTAACTAATTGCCTCAAAATTGTTAGAATTGTCAGGTTCACCAATCTAAGGATGCATCCCTACTGAAACTCAAAGGTGTTTACCATACAGAACTGCAGCTGAAATAACAGTGAACATTTCTAACAAGTAGCTGAACAGAAAAGGGGAGTATAAGAGGGCTGCCGCATTGCAAGACTATAAAGCCTACTTTATGGTCACTGCACTGGTCGTGTCGCACGCCAATTGTGATGTCACCACATCCCAGTCACCGTTTATACTGGCATTTGAGGGTGCACCACACTCGCTGCAATCTTCTCCTGAACAATAGGTGTGGCCACTCAGAAAAAAAACCTCTGTTGAGTGCTGGTATAGGTCACCAGTTTGAGCAGAAAGGCTACTGTAGGGGCCTGAGTTCAAGTCTGCCCAGGGTCATTTCCTGTCTGTCATTCTCCCTGTTCACTCTGTCTACTGTCCTGTCAAAAATAAATCTTTAAAAGGGGGGGGGGGGACTCTGCGTCAGCGCTGGTATAGGAGTAGTGAGCATAAATCAGGTGTAAAAACAAACTTCAGCTTCCTTCCTAGTTAATAAGGGAGTTTGGAAAGTTGCATTCAAATACTGGCTGAGTTTGATCACCCTGCTCATGCCACAAAGTAATCTGAACATGCTCATGCACTGCTGGATTATGTTGAAATATGCTGCAATAAAAGTGAAAGTTTTTGCTCACCGACCCAGCATTTCTTTTCGTTGCTGTTATTTTTATTGTTAATTTGTTTTGGCCATGCAATTGTGCACTAACATGACTGTGTTTTATGGCTCATACAAACTTATTTTTCCCATAGAAACACACAACAGAAAATCTACTTTCACTAGAAAAGCCTGGAATAACATCATAAAATAATGTGCAACAACAGCAAATGTGAACATTTGCTGAATGCAACAGTGTGCTGGATGGCTCTAATAAAATCCTGGTTTGTGATTAGTGTCACACTGTATGGGATCACGATGAAGCATGTTGCATTGTGCTGTGAATGCCTGGTGAATTTTAGCACTGAGATATAATAGAGCAGATCCATCTGTGCTTCTCTTACATTTTAGAAATGCAGGAAAACTGTAAAGAAAGAACGCTCTGGCCACAGTGCTGACACGTCTGTGCATCGAAAAGCCACAAGTTGTGGCAACAGTCACACTGTGAGAATATGACCACCACAGTCTGTCTTTGGTCTCAAGAATCATGGAGAGAGCCAAGTGCTGGTGGCCATGGCCAGCACACGCTAAAATCTGACCACCCATCTGGCCACCCAACACATCCAATGATATGGGGAGGGGTGTTCATACATAGTCACAGAACCAGAGTTGCATCCAGTATTTATTATTTTCTAGCAGAACTTTTTCTTTACCACCGTTTTTCCCACATGGACAAATTTTACTACCAAAACCACCCACTCAAATTATAATTACCTTGAGAACTTTAACAGCAATTTAACAAGAATAACTTCAACAACCATTTATAAAAATGTAATCTTTTGAAGGTTACATAAAAAAAAAAAGATTATATGAGTCTTACCTAAGTACTTATATAGAGCAGTCATGCTTCTGTAAACAAATTATAGGAGTGAATTTGCCTCACAGAGTTTCTGTGTTGATGTCCACTCTATGTACTGAACTCTCGAAGACCTAAATGACGACGTCACCTGTGTGCACGGCAGTAGGCTCGAGTGCGTGAGTTCATAAGATGGTGTGAAAAGAATGGGACAGCACTTTGTGATGTATCACCTCGATGAAGCCAGAATCTTTCTTAATAATTTGGGTTTGGAAGGGTTTTTTTTAAGATACAATGATGTGTTTTTGTCAGCACATCACTGTATGCAATAAAGCATTAACTGCATTCCTCTGATTTCATTTTTTTTTCTTCTGCCTTTTTTGTTGGTTGCTCCATTACCATTTTTTTCTAATGTTTTTTTTTTCCTGTTCCACTATAAACCATGTTTAACCACATGAACTGTAAATCCTTCAGGGAAAGTCTGTAGAAATGCAGACTTATGGAAATGTGAATAAGGGGCTTGCCACCAGGCAAAGCAAGGCAGGCAACTACTTGGAGTCCCAGGCCAGTGGGGGGTCTCTGAGGGCTGACAAACTTTAAACTACATTGTAGCAATGTGCAAAGCTTACAGTGACTGTAGGAGAGACCTGACCTCCCTAAGAGGGCCCCACTTGACTCCACTCACGCCCTTTGCAAGTGGCTTGTGGCTCTGTTTAAACAAATATAATGACAGCAATGAAAGCAAGTCAATGCAAATGAAGAGGAGTTATCTTTCTGGGAGTGAAAAAAGAAAGAAGAAAAAAGAAGAAAAGGAGAAACTAGACAGTGGTGAGTGGAGCAGATAATAACAATTTAAAAATAATGCTAAATAACTAAATGCCAGTAGTGTAGGCTTAACTGTGGGGGAAGGCACACTTAAATGACACAACTTCCACTAGCATCATATTTTACACGTCACAGTTTACTGTGATGTTTGATGTTCCCAGCAGACTCTATAGCCCTCGTGCACTTGACCATTTCACAGTGGCACAGCTGTATACGGCTTCAGTGGGATCTGAGGGGTCTCAAAGTCTGTGACACTGTGATGGAGGACTTTGGGATGTGGTCATTGTCTCACCATCTGGTCATGATCCCCACAGTTAATCACAGAGAGTCTAAAAAAGAGCCACACATTGTAAAGGTACCTTTACACATCTTTCACCTGTTTTGTTTTTTGTTTTTTTTTTAATTCCTGTAAAACTATTGCAGTTAATCAAATTATGTGTAGCCCATCTTATTTGGATAATGAACCTGGAGCCTGAGGCTCGTTCACTTTCCAGCCGCAACCCTGCAGATTTCAGACTGGTTGGAATGCATCTTCCAATAGAAAAGCCTGGAATCATCTCAGTAAGCCAACATGCTCCTCCTGCCTCCTCCTCCTCTGCGTGGCACTGATCACCCCTCATACGGAGGCAGCGCTGCCCTCTGCACGCCGCTCCTGCCAGCGTAGAACCAGGCGGATGTACCGATGGCTCGTACTGTATTTCTGTTGACTTTCACATAATGTTATTGTGTGTTGTGGGCTGTTTGTCACCGCCCGGCCTCTCGCCTTCCACCCGGCCGTCTGCATGATCGGACTGACTGAAGGTAGATGTGTGAAAGCAGCGGATCTGTGCGCGCCGGTTTGGTGCAGGCGGCGAAGGCGCTCTGAAAACCTCCATCTCTGCCCCAGTGAGAGTCGACTGGTAAGTTGAGTTTCGCATCTGACGGAGGCAGTTTATCGGCATCATGAGGACCTCACATTAAGTGCTTGTTAATACAAATTCACTGAAAGCATTAATTTATGTTAAAATACGTTTTGCAGGCAGGTTTATCTCCAGCTTTTTAGTTTTGTGATGTAAGCTGAGTGAAACTGGAGAAGCGAGCGCGCCTGCCTGGAAAGCAAACATGTCGCTGACACTTCCATTAGGCATTTTCTACTTACTAATATTATCCATTTCCGACAGCCTACTGTAACTTGTCAACGCACGCACAAGTCGCGTCACGCGCACGTGAACGAGCAGCGCGTGCGCAGAGCAGCAGTCCTCATTCACGGCTCGGTCGTGAATTATTAAACTTGTGGAGTCATTCACTTGAAGCTGTGCATTTTCACACTCTCACACGGCGGCTGTTGTTTCCGTGGAAAGGGTTCTTAAAACAAAAATAACGAGTCACAGCGAATTATTTAAGTTTTTATTATTCATTTATCTGCCTGATATATCCGCAACTGATAAAAATTTGTGTATGCTACTGAGTAAAAGCTTCATATTGCCCTTTTAAATCTGAAAGCTCGATGATTTCTAGTTTACTATCAAAGCTGACAAAGAAAAGAAAAAAAACCTCACATTTAATGAGCCAAAATTAGTAAATCTGGGATATTTTTATTTGGAAAAAGTATGATGGGAACAGTTGCTGATTAATTTTCTAGGCATAATTTAGGCTGGGTTTGAAATTCACGGCTTGTGGCACCAATTAATGATAATGAAAGGTTAAGTCTGTGTCAGTCTGTCACTGTTTTCCTATTATATAAAAGTAGAGTCACTCTATTTATCTGTGTCATGTATCTGCTGCAGTGATGAGTGCCGTAACAGCCACTATACACATTCCCTTTAAAGACAAATTTATGGGAAATGTCTCAAAGGAAACGGAAGAGGCATCTCATCCCTTACCACAGGACATGTGACCATCTCGGGCCCTCGTGCTTTGACATGTTGAGGTGTGACTTTGTGGACCCAGGTGGTGCTGCTGCTGCAGGAAGGTGCCAGAGCCGAACCCTCATGTGGCATTTGTCCCTCTGTTTCTAGACTTTCCCTCCTCTGAACCCTCTGTAGCTACAAGGTTCTCTGTGCGCGTTGTTTGTGCACCCAGCTGTCTGGAGACATTTGAGAAGCCGTGTCCTTGCTCAAAAAGACCATCCCTGTCATTGCTGCTCATTCTCCCCTGATCATTATTGAGTCTGTGCAGAGACACTTTCAGACAGCACTCAGCCCGAGTAGACCGTCTTTTTATTGAGAAATCACAACCTTCTCCAGTTATTTCAGTCATCTCGTTCTGTGGTGTGAGGGAGTGTCGGTCAGCAAGTTCAGCTCAGATCCGTGAGGGTGAGGTCGCCGTCAGGACTGCCGCTCTAGTTTTCCTGCAGGTGGGTCACGTTTCCAATTTGTGTTAGCGGAGGTGGAACCGGACCCTTGAGGAATCTCCTCAGCGAGGGAGCAACGTCACAAGATTTGTGCAGTGGCACCAACTGTTGACAGATCCATCCGAGTGATTGAGAGGGGGGATGTTTCTGCAACATCAAGGAGATCAGAAGAAGAAACCTTGAATTTTAGGTTGGGCTCAATGATTTTAGGAAAATGTCTGATGGGGATTTTTTCTGACAGATATTGCTAACTGTTATAAGAAAGAATTTTTCACAAATCAGTTTTGAGCATTTAATGATTTAAAACGTGATGAAGCATTTGTATTCTAATGAGAAATTAAAGATGATTGCTTCCAACATGGATTTATTATTGTTGTTAATTGGCATAGAGTAATTATCACAAAGGCTGTGGGAGAATTGACTGTTACATTAATGAGGCAATAATAATAAAACATCCTAAATTGTGTCTTTTGCTAATTGTGTAGTTCAGCCCTAATTTTAGGTTAAATTTGCCTGAGTAAAAGTCAGGATGCTGTCCTTTAAATGCTGTTGACCCTCTTTGGAGGATGAATCCTCAGAGTAAATTTGACTGACAGTGCGCTGCAGCATTTCCAACATACAGCAGAGTTTTCTGTGACGACAGCCTGTGCATAATTCTCCCTCCTCCGCTCCTGCCCTGCCTGGGGTATAAATAACCATGTGGATGAAGCAAATCTAAGCAAAGCCCAGCGCTGTGGTTCATCAGCACTTTGGAGAGGGCCCGGGCTTATTTGGTTTTCTTATCTTCTTCATCTCCCTGATGTAGCTGCTACTGTTGGTCACTTGGTTGCCCAGCAACTCAGTTTGTGTTATCTTTCTCTGTGAATTATTGCATCAACTGTGCAATCCAGGGACTCAAGACAAGACGTCTGCTCATAGGTCAGGCTTTCCTTTTGTCATTTTAGACAGATGTCACTGAAGATGTCACAGTATGGCTCTTGGAAATAAAGTTAGAAAACTTCAAAGCCAGTCAGAGATATGTGGGTGCAATTAAGGAGTATGAAGTCATCTATGGTAATTTTAATAGTAGAAAATCCCCTCGCTCTTCCTGTTTCATTTTTCCCTTTCCTGTGGTTGTCCTCTACATTATTCAGCTTCCTCTCAAATGAGTCTCTTATCCCACGTTTGGCGTAAGTTCGGGGACACTCGAGCTGGAACCTGTAGCAGGTGGATAACTGGTTCATGTGTCGCTGTACGGAGCTCACAGAGGGTGCAGAGCAGAACTACCATCACCAACATGGTGGAGTTCGAGTCCCTCTACTGGATGAGAGACTCAGTGGAGAGGCAGCTGAATATATTGCTTTGTTATTTATTTGTGGAAAAGTACTTAATATACAGTATTAAGAAATTAAGAAAGTGTATATGTGCCTTCTTTCTCGTACACACAAATACAGAATCTATAAAACACACAGCTAGTGCTAGTACCAGAAATTGGTAGTCGATACAAATACCGCAGTCTTAATGCAAAACTTAAATAACAAAATGAGCTTTTGAGCTTCTTTTTTCTGTTTTTTTTCCTTTTTTTTTTTTTTTTTTTTTTTTTTTTTTTTGTGTTTTGGGTTTTTTTTTTTTTGTTTGTTTTGTTGCCACAAGTTGCAGCAACTTTCTGTTGCCATTCAACACGCTGTCCTTCTTGTCCAGTATCTCTAGTACCTACAGCAGCTGCAGTGTGGTATCGTAGAAAAAGCTAGTACTGTCATGTTGTGAGGATTTTGGCAAAAACTACAAAGCCACACAGGCATACAGGTTATTATGCAAAGTTCAGGCTACACACTGTGTCAGAGTAGCTGATTATAAAGCCATAACTTCTTTGTGTTACCTAGCCAACGTACACATTACATTGTAGGCTTTCGCAAACTGGCTGATGTCACTGGGACTGTTTGTTGTAGACAAGAATGGAAATGAACAATGGTGTAGCTTGTGTTAAGAAAAACTTAAATAAAGCACTAAACTGTTTTGAGTATTGCTGCACACAACAGCAACTCCTGGATGTAAAGGGGCCATTGATCTGTCTACTTAAGACCCGTCCCACATTCTTTTGAAGTCGTGGATCACTGTATGCCCTCTTCAACAGCTGGGTGAAAAGGAATTACCAGTTGTATGCTTGCAGGCAAGTGCCAGTTTATATCCATGTCTATCCAGACTTACAATGTATTGGACCACAGCTCTTAATCTTTCAATTCAGGTGTTTTCAGTCCCATTGCCACAGGTGTATAAAATCAAGCACCTAGCCATGCAGTCTGCCTTTACAAACATTTGTGAAAGAATGGGTCGCTCTAATGAGCTCACTGAATTTGAGCATGGTACTGTAATAGGATGCCACCATTGCGACAAGTGGCATGTAATTTCATGTAATTTTTTCCCTCCTACATATTCCACGATCAACTGTACGTGGTATTATTGCAAAGTGGAAGCGTTTAGGAACCACAGCAACTCAGCCACGAAGTGGCAGACCACGTAAAGTTACAGAGCGGGGTCGCCGAGTGCTGAGATGTCTAATGCATAAAAGTCTCCAACGCTCTGCTGACTCAATAACTGCAGAGTTCCAAACCTCCTCTGGCATTAACATCAGCACAAAAACTGCGCTGGGAGCTTTGTGGCATGGGTTTCCATGGCCACACTGCTCCTGTAGG